>JAPYYR010000357.1:0-108430 GCA_030523065.1 Aphidius colemani
CAGTGTTTAATATGCAGAGATTGAATAAATTTAAAAACAATTTTTTCGATTATAAAAAATTTCTAAAATTTAATGAATAAAATATTTTTAATACACAAATACCTACTTATGTGTATACACATATAATATTTTTATTTTATTTTTTGCCACGTTAATTTATAGCTTTAGAATAATTTAAGATCCTCGGGGTGATTTTACAGAAGTACTTACGCAATAGGTCGCATGTCATTGTGAATAAATCTGCTTACCTGAACAAATAATAAAAGTCCAATATATATCTCTTTTTTTCTTTTTCTTCTTCTTTGTTTTTGCTCTCTTGTCTTCATATAATAAAATCCAAAATTAAAACTTGGCAGTTTAGTTTAGTATTGCCGTTTGTACAATCATAATACAGCTCGACTGTGTTATCATAAACTGATATGTGATTTTGTGTGAATTTTTTATTCTTATAAAAAATTTTAAAAAATACAAATCACATTTAAACGAGATAAATTGTTAGACCAAAGTTCATGGTCAATTTTTATCTGCAGTTATGGTACTCCTACTCTAATGTCAGTTTGTGTGTGCATTTTTTTTATTCACTCTCATTTTGAAAGTTGCTACAATCATGGTGTGCTAAATTGTACTTGTTACTATATGCAGCAGCGGAGAAAGTTTATAACTTCAGGGGTTCATTGCAAACAGTTAACTTACAGTCAATCTAGTTGATAAGTTGTCCTCTTTGATCGATCACCCTTTAATTAATTAACACTAATAGCTTTAAAATAGCTTTAAAATAACAAAAGTGCATTTGTGTGATTGAAAAATAATGTGAGCTGCATTTTTAAGAAAATAAGAAAATCATCGTCATCATCATCATCAAAGTAAATATTTTATTTATATTATTATTATTTTTTACTTCACCAAATATTATAATCAAATAATTATTAAACTATTTTATTCTTTTGATAATAAGAAAACATGTTTTTGGAAATTGGCATCTACCTGCTTGTTGGAGTATTATTTATTTGGGCACTTATTGATCCTGTCAGTCGAGTAACAAGAGCACTTTGGGAAATATTAATACCCATAATAAATGCAACACCAGTTGATTTGAAATCGAAGTTTGGTGAATGGGCAGGTAAACTTGAACTTTTGTTCCATCAAGATTGCAGGCAATAAAAAAATAATTCTCATTGCTAATGTGAATATTTAAAGAAAAAAAAAATATGTAAATGCAAATTTAGTTTATCTAGTAAAAAGCAGTGTATACATAATTTTTTTTTTCTTACATAGTTGTGACTGGTTCCACTGATGGTATTGGTAAAGCTTATGCAAAAGAATTGGCAACACGTGGTATTAATCTAGTTCTAATTAGTCGGAACAATGATAAATTAGAAAAAACTAGAAATGATTTATTGATGATAAATTCAAAGATTACAATAAAAATTATTGCTGCTGATTTTAGCAAAGGAAAGGATATATATATGAATATTGAAAAACAGTTAGCTGGTATACCTGTTGGAATTTTAGGTATGTAATTAAATTTTTTTAATTACAAAAAAAAATAGATTTTAATATTCAGTTATTTGTTTTGTAAACTAGTTAATAATGTTGGTAAACAATATACATATCCAATGTATGTTGGTGAAGTACCAGAAGATGAACTATGGGATATAATAAACATAAATGTTGGTGCTGTAACATTTATGACACGACTTGTTATAAATGACATGCAAAAACGTGGAAAAGGTGCAATTGTCAATGTATCATCTGGCTCTGAATTACAACCATTACCATTAATGACTGTTTATGCTGCAACAAAAGTTTACATCGGAAGTTTTTCACAGGCATTAAGAGCTGAATATGAAAATTTTGGTATAACAGTTCAACATCTTACACCATTATTTGTCAATACAAAAATGAATGCATTCAGTAATCGATTACAGGTTTGTGTTGTTTTTTTGAATTCAACAATTTAGATGACTAAATAGTTGAATATAATTTTGTAATTTTCTTGTAAACGTCATACAGGTTTCGAGTGTATTTGTGCCAGATGCAATGACTTATGCAAGAAATGCTGTTGAAACACTTGGAAAAATTGATACGAGTACTGGCTACTGGGCTCATGGAATACAAAATTTTTTTACACTCATACCACCTGTATGGATGCGTACAAAAATTGGACAATTTATGAATCAAACATTTAGAAATGATTACATAAAACAACAGAAATTAAATTAATTTGTAAATTTTTTGTAAAATCTTTTTGTTATTTTGGATATGTTGTACATTAATAAACTATACGTTTTATTCGTTTTTTTTTTTATTGATTGTAAAATAAAAAAAAAAAAAAAAAAAAAAAACAATAATATTTATCAAGCTCATTGAATTAAATTTTGTTGGCTAATTTTCAACAATTAATTCAAAGCATGTTTTACAATACATTTTTTTAAATTATGATACATTGAAAAAGAAACATTTTTTTAACTTAAAATTCAGACAATTTTATTGATGATTTTAATTTTTTTTAATTGAAGATAACTAACAATCATTATATATTATTTATGAAAGTCATAACTTTCTCTCTCGCTCAATTTGCTTGAATAATAATCGTCATTTGAATTTGTACTTTTCGAATTATAATTACATTTTTTTTTCTTTTTCTACATAGAACTTTTACTCGTCACAGACGTTTGTCAAAAAGTTTAATTATGCACCCAATACTTCAATTCAAAGTTCATAATGCAAATGCACAATCGAACAACCCACTTAAATAACACAAAAAAAAAAAAAAAAACACCTTAATCTATTTACCTAAACTGATTTTTCAAATTATATAATCGAAAATATTTTATTTTTATTAATATTTAAATTATTTTTATTGTTGCGATAACATAGAGATATGAAAAAAGAAAAAAAAAGAACGAAAATTACATTAATATGATTTTATAAAATACAAATGATAATTTGCACCTTTTTCTCGTTATTTTTTTTCACTAATTAAAATTACTTTTATAATTTCGGACATAATGTAATTTTATGCACATTTTATTCCTATCTAAAATAAAAACAATTCACAATTCATTAGCAATTATTTTATCGATGATTGTAGTCTTTATATAAATATACTTATACAATATATATATATATATATATATTTTTTTTAAAAACATTCAATTTACAATAGTTCACAACAACTATGATCAAATTTTTTTTGAGCATCATGACAACTCTATTTTTATTTTATACAAAAATCAAGTTTATCGTTCGTTCGACAATCAACAACACAATCAAAAAATTTATTAAAAAATATTTCAAATAATTATTAGAGGTATTAATTTGTTTTTTGTTTTTCGTTTTTTTTTTTTTTTTTTTTTTTTTTTTTTTTTTTTTTTGTTTTTTTTTTTTTTTTATTTTTATTTTTTTTTTTAGCTATAAGTATTTTAAAAAATAAAATGATAATTTCCACCATCAATAACGTTTGATGAATTATTATGAATATTTATCTTTTTTCTCCACTCAAAGGAAGACAGTTAAAATATTTATAATATGGAAGTTTGAAACTTAATTTCTTTTTTTTTTAAAAAGTAAAAAATAAAAATAAAATGTGCGCTGTAGGGTCAATTCAATATTATATTAAAAATATTATTTCTGATATTATCATAACATCAGATGTCAATAATAATGGTTTTCTTTCTTCATTGATAATTAGATTTACAATTACAAGTTAAAATTGAAATAAAAAAAACCGTAATAATATTTATTAAAAGCTAAACAGTGGCTGTAAAAATTATTACAATTCCTGTTGTCCATTTTGTGCTAAATATGAATTTTATTTTTGTCATTAAATAAATATTATTACGGTGTTTTAAAAGCGTCTATTATGACTTCTCTTCAGGATAAAATTCTTTTTTTTTTTTTTTAAATTTCCTCTTTTTCTCTATTTTTTAAATACGTCGATTTGTAAAATTTATAATTTTTTTTCTTTCGTTATTACTTTTTTATATTTAAGCGAATTTTGCATTTGTCACAATGAGCGTGACATCACGACGCGTACATACGATTAATTTCATGTTGATAACGTTCTTGAACCGCTTTTCTTTTCAATTTAAAAGCAGCTGTAACTAGACCCATGTCTGGGGACCATTGTTCTGAACAAAGTTTAACTGCGCCAGGAATTTCAAATCTTTGAAGTCCAGCTATGTAAAAAAATAGATAATAATAATAATAATTAAAAAATTATATTAATTTTAACAGTTACGTGATATTATATTGAATCGTCATATCTTTTAGTACTTACATTTTTTTGATTGCTCAATGAGTTCTTGTAAAACGGCTTTTTCAATCTGTGAATTTTCACATAGTTCTTCAATACTTGCATTTGTTATACCCAGATTAATTGCAATCTCTTCGATATGATGAGGATTAGGAACAACAAGGGCAACTGTATATGACTTGTGTGAGTCACCATAAACACAAATATTTTCAACAAGTGGACATGTTTTAAGTTCAGCTTCAACTTTTCCCAATGAAACATACTCACCAAGTTGTAATTTAACTAAATCCTTTTTACGATCTGTATTAATATAAATTTATATTATTATATATTGTATTTAAATATTAAATAATGAAAAAGCAAAGGCAGCAATATCTTACCAATAATTTTAATGCAACCATCAGGATAAACTTCACCAATATCTCCAGTTCTAAACCACTGCTTACCATCTTGATAAAAAAAATCTTCTTTTGTTTTATCTGGTATTTTATAATATCCTTGTGATACATTATCACCACCAATAATAATTTCACCTCTTGGATTTGGTAAATCATTTACTCGATAACTAGCTTCTTCCCAATTTTCTAATTTAATATCACAACCAGGTACTGGTGCACCAACTCTACCTGTACTACGATCATAATAATCCATAACAGTTGCTGCTGAGCATGTTTCAGTTAATCCATAACCTTGTGTAACAGTAACACAAAGACAATTTTTAACTTGTGTATGTGTTTCTGGTGTTAATGGTGCACCACCAGATAATATTAATCTAATACGACCACCAAGTACATTTCTTGCTGAACCAAATATATATTTATCAAATAATGGTGTTTCATAACCACGTTTTGTCCATTTTGATTTATATGCATATGCAAAATGAAATATAGCTTGTCTAAATTGTCCAGATTTTCTAACTTTTTCATTGATACCTTTTGATATACGATCAAGTATAAGTGGTACTGCTGACATTATTGTTGGTTTTAATACAGCAGCATCACCTTTACAACCTCTCATTATTTTACTACTTGAATCAATCATTGTTAATGGTGAGCTATATCCAATTGGTACACCAGCTAATATTGCAACACTTTCACCAAGTAATTCAAATACATGAGCGAGTGGTAAAAAACCCAAAAATACATCACCATCTTTTGTTTTAATTGCATTACAAAATGCCTTTAATGTACATATGATATTTTTATGTGATAATAGTACACCTTTTGGTACACCAGTTGAGCCAGATGTATACATTATTATTGCTGTATCATCAATATTTGGTATTATTGATAATGTTTTTGATTCATTACCACATTTAATAACATCTGAAAATGGTATTAATCTAACTGATTCTTTAAAACCAGTTGTATCAGCTGGTACCAGCTGATCTTCCATATATATAATATTTTTAACTTCAGATGTTTGTGATAATAAACGTTTAAATTTTGGCAATAATTCATGACTTGTTATAACTGTATCAACTTCGGTTTCATTGATACCATGTGCAATTGCATCATCACCAAGTGTTGCATATATTGTTACAAGTGATAAACCTTGTTTCCAGCATGCATGTGCTGCAATCATCCATTCAGCTCGTGTCTCAGCAAATAGTACGATATTTTTTTTCTCAGTTAAATTTAAATCTTTTAAACCACGACTAAATGCTGATGCTAATTTTTCAACTTCTGTATAGCTTTTCCATTTGTAATCACCCATCTTGTACTGTAATATTATTAATAATTGATTATAGTTAAATATATTAAATTTTTATTTCGTTTCTCTCATACCTTTTTAAATACTCTTCCATTTGGTTGAACTTCATTTTCTTCAGCAAGTATTTGTCTTGTACCAAGACATAATTTATCTTGATGAGTTTCAGCAGCATAACGCAATACTTTTTCCATTGTATCAATTTTTAAACGTTCCATTATTGTATAAATTTCACCAACTGGATCAATATTTCTATATATTATTGAACGATCAGATTTTAATATAACTTTAGCTTTTACGCGTCTTGATAATTGTCGTTTTTCCCATGGACGTTGTAGAACTAGATAAACTGGAAATGTTAGCAAATCGTAAAAATACGACAATGCTTTTATTGCATTAATTGCACCGCTCACCCAGAAGCCCTCCATCTCACTGTTTTAAAATATAAATAAAAAAAATTATCATTACTTTAACATGTCATTCATGTTGACAATAATTATAAAAAAGATTAAAACAAAATTGATATAAAAAAAAAAACGTAGGTAATTAGTAAGTAGTTAATACAAATTATAATTGAGATTTACATTGAATAGGTAATTATGTATGTATGCAAAGTTAAAACATTGCTTCATTTAAAAGAGTATTTGTCTTTTGTTATTAATTATGAATGCATGTGTGTTAAAAATTAAAAAGCTTGACCAATGTTGCGTGCTGATCAACAAGTTATTATTAAATTTTTTTTATATAATTGATTTGATAAAATCACATTGAAATAATCATAATTTAAAAGCAAATAAAATTAGTATGTTTTTTTTTTCTTTTAATTTTTTTATATATTCAAGTTATCAGAGCTCAATGTTCATCGCCTCATGTTATATAATTTTTTTTTTTCACTAACTTATAAAAAATATTAGACTTTATATCTTACATGATATCAAGTTGACTGAATCTATTTTTTATGAGTTATTATTAACTGTTGGATAAAATCACATAGTGCAATCTTGTCATCAACAACGAGAATAATTAAAAATATTAAAATAATGTTGTCGTTGAAAACAAGTAGTGCATTAATTGTTATTTAAAATTAATAAATTAATAATTAAAATAGATCAAAACAACATATTTTTGTTTATATATTTACATCACTAAATGAACTTTGAGCATGAGAACTGATAGTTTACTATTCGATGATCTGTATTGAATTAGAACCAATAGATTCAACGCAATCGTAAAATTAAAAAATATAGTTTCTAACTGTTTAAATGACAACACAGTGCCTCTTGGGAATAAATTATCTTTTTTTTGTTTCAAATAATACTTCACTAAATTTACTGACATATTGTTGGCAAAATTTATCAAGATAATAGAGTTTTTTTTTGTTATTTTTTAAATTCTAATTTCTATTTTATTACCTCAATATTATTGACATATTTTTTTTTAAAGAAAACACAAACTTGTCCATCATTATTACACACAATGTTATAATTTTTTGAACAAAATGAGATATTTGAAACATATATATATTCAGAAAAAAAACTTTGCTCACACTTTGTAAAAAAGAAGGCTGTAGATTTAGTTTTAATTTTTTTTTAACTAAAAAAAAAGAAAAAAAAAAAAGATCTTTAATTCAATTATCACAAATATATTATTTCAAAATAGCAAACAAAAAAAAAAAAAAAAATCCTTCGATCCTTTCACAAGTAGATCGTTGTTGAAACTGATTTTTATTCACAACGATTTACTAAGCAAAGGTGATATTTCTCATCCGAGGGACGTAATCTTTACTCGTTATCGAAAAATACGAACTTTGATCAAGTGCTTTTTATGCCAGCAGAAGACAAATTTATTTTAGTTTAGACATTGAAATTTTTGAATCAACAGTTCAAAGCTCTGTATCACACGAACATTCGATAATTAATTTTCAAACTTCTGGTGTGATTTTATTGATTTTTTTTGCTCTACATAACTAAATAATATTACCAAATAAAAATTAATAAAATTCGTTAATTCTTATCATGCATATTTCAAGCCATAAATTATTTCTTATCAAATTCATTATAAGTTTATTACTTTAGACATCTTAAACAACATCTGATGCTTTTGTTTATGCTTATCTCTTTTGGACTTTGACACAATCAAGTGGTCTGGTAAAAAACTCTCATTGATATTTATTGTATTTTATTATGAACTGTTTTTTTGTTGTAATAAAATCCAATGATTATGTCAAAATTCAAATCATTATAATGACAAAAATTTTGATTATTAAATTTTGAAAAATATAATTTATTAGCATAACGAATCAATTTTTATTTAAACACAATCGTGAATTAAAATAATAATTTAAATATTTTAAATAAATAATAATTGTGTTACATGCAAAGCAGCTGCAACTAAATTTTTAATATCTACAAAACGATAGAAACAAAAAATAATAATAATAATAAAAATATAGAGCTATTAATAAACGTAGACTGTTATGAAACTTTTTTTTTTTTTTTTTCATTAGGACTCACAGTTTGTCCTCGACGATCATGATGATTGCTTTGTATAATTATCTTCTGAATTTCCGGGTATAATCAGTCAGGCAAAGAATCAATTTCTTACGTCTTCTGCTAGAAAAATACCAAAGAAAAAAATTCCAGATCACATGTATCAGTTAATTGGGATTTTTTAAACGACCTTTATCTCATAAATTAAGAAGCAAAAAAAAAAAAAAAAAAAAGAAAATTCAATAGTGCAAAGCAATTTGCAATGAAAAAACGACTTTTCTTTTTTTTCTTGTTTCTGTAGAAAATATTGAGACTTTATTATCTCGAGACAGTTATGATTACAATTTCTTGAAAACAAGCTTTGTCAGCAAAATTATATTTAGATAATGATTTGAAAAAAAAAATAATTCGATTTTATATTATCTCGAAAAGAATGTCATTTACAAATGATCTAATTAGCAGCCTGTGACAAATAAAACTTTAATCACTTTTCAACTATAAAAACATTATATTTTATATTGATTATAATTTCATGACAAGAGCCATAAGCATTAATCATACTTGGTGGGTAAATTCAACAGGTGATTTAAATTAAACAATAGTGTTCAATGATTAGCAGTTTTAATTCAATCATTTTTCAATTATTCATAAAAATATGTTTACATTACAATTATATCCATACGAAAGAACAATAAATAACTAAAAAGTCGATAAAAATCTCAATACAAAGTAATCACAACGAGTGTTGAAAAAGGGGGCGTGACAAAAATAAAAAAATGAGGATTTGATAATTGGGATTACATAATAAGACCAGACTTAATCAACTAGGAATAATTTTACTAATCACGATTTGGATAGTACTCAATATTTCAAATGAAAATTTAGATAGGAAGGTCAAGTGAATAAAACTAAATAAACCACTATACATACGACAAGAAATAAATAAATAAAAGTTCAGAGTCCACTTGTTGTTTTGATCTGTCAATTAAAAACTGTCACAATCATAACTGAAGAACTTTATATCGAACCTTTCCATTCAATACAAACACATGACAATAATAAAAATAGGCAATAACTAATGTAAAAAAAATTAATGTTGAACTTAGAATGAGATATATAAACACCCAACTATGCGATCATATAATAAAATGACGCTTGCGCGGATTTTTTTGCACGTGCTTCCTTGTAGTGTACATTTATTAAATCTCGCAAGTGGACTTTGTACCCGGTAAACGCACACAGTAATATTGAAATATATGTATATAATATAAAATAATAACGATAATAAAAGTAGTGTCAAGGTAAGACAATCAAGGAAAAAAAAAAAACTTATAATATGGTTATTAACCTGAACAACTTGGATATATCTCCTTGAAGACTTCTATAACTGGCTTCAAAAAAGCAAGCAAGCATTTCGTAAATATCAGACAATTTATCTCTCATCATAAAAAAAAATTTAAAAATAAAATAATACATACACGCAAATTGAGCAATCAACATGAATATTATTAAAAATTGAGGATGTTGTGATTTAATTTGTGTTTAAATTTTAATATGAAAACATAAACAACTCTTTCAATGTGCTTACAATTGTAACGGAAATAACAATCAATGTTTTTATTATTTCATTCGTTTTATAATTTAATATTTTTTGTAAATATATTCTCAATGTAGTTTAAATTTTTTTTTATTTTAATTTTATTATGAGGGATGACAAGAGAACAATTTAATTCCAAACACGGACCCAATGATACTCCACATGAAAACCAATGGTACTGTTATTTTTCCCCAGTCATTTCATTTATTATCTGAATCATCATCTCACCAACTCATATGTACATACACTCGACACAAAAATGTCGTCTATATGCACATGAAAAAAAAAATAATGTATACGGGTGTGTAAAGTCCAATAAAACCACCATTGCTTGACTAAACAGAACATCCTCAGAATAATATTTTCATGAATTATAAAATCTAGTAAAATCATTTTGAAAATAATGAAAATTTAAAGTAACATTTTACTAATTAATATATATATATATATTTTTAAATTATAAAATCATCGTCAACAAAAATTTACATGACCCATCATGAAGGTCTCGCAAATTTGTCAGCTACTAATTTAATAAGTGATAAAATAAATTTTACCACCAATCAATATTGATTGCCAAGAATTTTTTTTTATATGTCAACAATGATCATATAATTTTTCAAGTGTCATTGGCCTAAAAAAGAAAACAAAATACGACAATAATAATGATAACGATAACAATCACCACCACCACTACTGCTACTGACTTTCGAGACAGATGAATCACCGATTAGCACAATATAAAATTATATAGTTTTGTTTTTTTAAAGCCCTTAATAAACGAGTAACTAGGTCAAGCCCAAGAATTTTTGAATGACGTGAAAGATAGACATATGGCCTTGAAAAAAAATAATTTTAAATACAGAAATGAATCGAAATTAGTTAAGGTAACATGTAGTAATGTTGAAAATGAATTAGATGAATTTATTCATCATTTAGATGATTATGAATTTTTTCGTTCGAAGATATTAAAAAAACCTTCACCTTGTTTATGAATAATTATCTATAAAAATCAGTTGATGAAAATATGATTAACAAACTTAAGGAATATTTGGAATTTTACTGGGATGTGATTATATGAGATTTCAAGTCCAGATTAAATTCCAAAATATACAAATGTTAAGAAAAGCTAAGTGCTTTTTTTTTGTACTTACCTAGCTATATATATCTTGTATCACGTTGCAAATCAGACTACTGGCTTTCTTTTATAGAAGCATTATTTTTTACTCAGTTATTTTGGCAATGATCCCAGATGTCTTCGTATGGTTTGAAAAAAATTTCTATAAAATATAAATGAAATATTAAAAATAATTTTGTTTGTTGTATAAAATAAATTAATCAAAACATAAATTAAATTATTTATAAATTTATCAATTATCACATACCATATGATGAATCTTCTGATAAAAATTTTATCTTCAAACATCAATCTTGTACTTTTTTTCCTTAGAGATTAAATATATGTGTATATATTTTTCCTCTATACAAAATAATACAGTTATGATTTATCCTTGACTACTCCGATTCAGACTTTCAGGAAGACTTTGGTTTTTTAATCTCGTATTTACAATAAATGGTCGCTTTTCTTTTTTGTGACAATTACTAAGATAAAACCAGATAAATATTTTTTAATGTCAATTTCTTTGCTGCTTGTTAAATTCTTTAATGCACAAACTTATTTTTTTTTTTTTTTATTTCCAATTTACAACTCCACTGAGTATGCAAACTTGTAAAGGGTTAACTACGACTTTTGCAGCTGTTCTTTTACTCGAAATAGTTATTTTCTTGAAGACATATTACAACACAAACACGTGCTTTAACCTGTACATATTTTCAAAAATTTAATTACATAGAACGTACATTGATATATATTTTAAAAAATATATTTAGGAGTTGTAAAAACTGACACTTGGACTAAAAATTATATATTGATATAAATAATATTTTATTTCGTTGTTTTATTTATTGATATACGTAATTATATTTGTTATATTTTACAGACTTTATTATTATTATTATTTAAATTATTGATGGATAAATTTTATACACTATGACGTTTATCGGTCAGATAATAAGGTCGTAATGCGTTGTGTTTATGTAAACGTCGACACTGTAAAATGTTTATTGTTGTATGTACGTCGATGTAACACGAGTATATTAAAAATTTACTTACAATTGTAGAGTTTTTCAGGGTTTTTTTTTTTTATATGTAACCATGACCAAAGACTGTAAACAGTAGAGATGACAATGTCCCAGATAGTCTCAAAGGTTTATCTCAACACAAGGTGGAGCTGTTGATGTAATTTTTTTAGTTTTTTTCTAAAAAAATTGAATATTTAATATTAAAATATATTTATAAATTATTTAAATTTGCATACAATAGGTTAATTGATCGTAATAATTATTCAATATTAATTAATTCTTGAAATATATATTTTTGAACAAATAAATAAATATAAATGAATAAAAAACGTACACCTGGACCAATCATATGGCTGAATTTATATCGCGTGATTTTCAATGACGCTGCAAGCTTCTATAAATAATCATAATTATATGGTCGTTAATTATCCAAATGTTTAGCGTAGATTTTTATTTATGTATTATAATTATGAGTTAATAATACTGAATAATTTATAAAGTTCATGAGTTCATTGACACGGAAAAATTAGTTGTGGCTATTTTTAAAATGAATTGTTACTCAAATTTATTAAGGTTTTATTTAATTACAATGCTAATATATATGTTGACTTGATTACATTGTAATTACCATTATGATAAATAATTTTTTTTAATTATAATGCTTCTTTCGTTGGTAAAGCTCAAATTTTACCAAACATCGGTCGGTCGTATTAATCATATAGTTTGACTGATCATGTACGCCATCTAGACTATTTTTTATACTGAATTTTTTTTTATTGTTTTGGTTTGATATTTTCGGCAAACCACGAGGTTATGTTTTTTTTTTTTTTACTGAGATTCGATTATGTATTTACATTGTGGTTGTCATTTTTGATATATAAAAAGTATAATAATATCTAAAACAAAAAACAATAGACAATGGATATCGTTGCTCACCTATGGAAATGTACAAAAATTTTGGCAAAAAATAATAACCCGAAAACTAACGAAATTAGGAATCATTACGTGTGAGTAGAATTTATCAGTGTTGTTTATTTTTTTGTTGAGGTTAATCTGACGAAAAAAAGCAATAATTATTAATTTTTTTCTTTATAAAATTCATTATTGACCATACAGACAATGTTGTCGAGACTTAGGTGACCTAGTGGAGTTACCAAACCAATTTTTCGGACAAAATTCAATGTGTCAATATTGTGGTTCTTTATGGAATTCTGTTGATCATACTGTAAGAATAGCAAAAGGCAAAAATCCATCAGCTTCAATTAGAAAATTAGTTCGACGATCACAGAAGACAAAATCAAATTTATCACCATTACACAAAAAACTTATCGATAGATCAAATACAAATCAATCAAATAAACTTATTATAACTTGTTCTTGTTGTTTGAAAAAGAGTACAGTTTCATTAAACCAAGTGAAAAAAGAAAAATTAAAAAAACCAAGTGTCATTGCTAACGATAAAGAATTAACATTGAAAAAAAAGAAGAAAAAAAAGCGAGACAAAACAGCTGGTTTATTGATACCTGTTTCGAAGACACCTAATGTTAATTACATGGATAATTCAATTAAAACAACATCGAAAAATTCGGCTTCTGCAGCAGTGACAGCTAAAAAAATAAACTTTTTATTAAAAGCAAAAAGAATTATAAATTCAACAAATGGATCTTCAGACAAAAAAACAAGTTTAGATTCATTATTAACTGAACATTGACATTAAAATATTATTCAATATTCATTATTGTATTTTAAGACATTATGTTATGGTTTTTCACGAATAAACGTAAATAATTTGGCAAAAAAAAAAAAACAATACTCACTGATTGTATACAATACAACTCTTTTATTATACACTGCAGCAATGCCTCATTGATCCACCGAGTTCCTCAGCTTACAGTTAGTTTTTAGATGGCGCTAAGAGTATTTAAAATATACTATTTCTCGCGGACGTAATAAATTTTTAATCATTTTTTTATCGAATATACATTTACTATTTCGAAAGATCGATTGTTTGAACTTCTAATTATTATTTTTAATTTTCAAGTATCGACTAGCCAATTAGTTTATCAATAGTAATTTACTGAAATATATAATATTCATTTGCACTGTTATACTTGTTGTACAGGCAAGTTATTTACTTGAAGATATCATATTCTGTTTCATTTGACTGACAAATGAATTTTTATTCAATTCAAACTTAGCATATAAAGGGTAATGGATTCGTTTATTTTTAACAATTCATTGCAATTTATTGTAACAAAGAAAACTAATGTAGAGACACGTGTGTTTATTAATATGTATGTATTTTTAAAATAGTTTCATTTTCATTTTAAATATTGAATATAATTAATTATAATCTTTTTTTGATATTATCATATGCATAGGCGTTAGGAAAAAAAAATGCAATGATAAGTATAATATTACAAATAATAAGGTATCTTATCTTTTCTTGGTAGCCTTATTCTTGGGTTTACGTTGTTTTCATGCATTGTAGATCTCATACATAGATATATGATTACGTTATCGATCATAGTCTTCGATGGGCATAATTATAACCAGACATTTAGGTTTTCAAGTACCGAAAATATTCTATCACAAGTGAAAACATAATTTACTATATTTGTGATAAAAATATCTTAAATATTTTTTGTCGATTTAATTTTATTTTAAATTTACAAGTTTTTTTTTTTTTTTTTCTTATATATCAATCGTAAAACGAAAAAAAAAAAAAATCCTCATGAATTTTGATAAAGATTGTGTCTGTATAAAGATCTCAACATAAAATAAAAAATCCTTTTATTATGAAATATTATACTGCTCTAATATTGTCCTCTTCGGCGTAATGCCAACAATAATGATCCAACATGTTGACTATCAACATTATTGTTATAAAGTTTATTTTCAACGATTTTAACTAAATTATCATGAGTCAAAATTATATTGTCATTCAAAATCCATTTGAATTGCTCTCTATTGATTAATTCCATCTTCTTCAATTCGTGGCAAAGGTTACTCTGAGGCAATATTCAACTAGCTTGACATTATTGAAGTTATGATAGTGCCAGTCTGTCTGACTCAAGAAATCAACTTACAAATGGCATCGACCATCTAAAGTAACCAAATTTTAAATAAAAAAAAAGCTAAAAGCACTATGAAGTTTTTTATACGTCTAGCTGAAATCTTTACAAGAATAAACTTTAATATAATACTATATATACAAAAAATTTATATATACACATATATATATGTTGAACAGTTTCATAGCTTCACGAATTACTACTGTACTTCTATAGCTAGCTGAAGTAAAACTTTCGAAAACTAGTTCATCAAACTGTCACTGTAATTTACAATAGTAATTTGAATTGGTATTTTCGAGGAAATTTAAAATTCTAGTACTAGCAATACTGTAGTATTGCAAAGGATGAAGTACTTAGAGTGAGGTCAAAACGTCACCATAACGAAGGGCATCGTCGAGGACAGAGTGGGTTGGTTTTGGTAGCATGCTAAATATATATGTACATAATTGTTATATACCTTAGATCTAGAGAGAATGGTTGAATATCATATGGAAGCAAAACCGAGTAAAAGCAATGGAGGTTAGGTGTATGTAATAATGACGAAGGACCGCCGGTAAGAGAGAACGGTAGAGACCGGTGGAGCGGTTGTAGTCTCTTGGCGAAGGTAGACAAGAAGAGACGACCGCTTGAAATCCCTCTTCTTCCCGCCTTTCCTGCCTGCTTGTTGCCTCCCGACCGCCATGATACTACGAGGCAAGCGAACGTACAGCTAGGCCGGCACGGTCCTTTAGCCCATTTGGCATTTCCCCAGCTATAGCGGCAGTCCTGTAGCCCATCGTTGTTATCGTCCCGCAGCTGCATAAAGTCGGTTCTCCCTTCTTTCTCCCCGTCTACCCTGTGTCGATCAACGCTCCCCTAGCTCTTCGTCCCGTTGCTGCCGCCACTTTCCCACTCTGACCCCTTATGCGCGTTTCCTCTGTGTCTTTTCCCCTCGTAGCCCCGTACCTCATTTTATTTGCCTCGTATTCAGGCCCAGCCCAACACATTCAAAGATTCTAACACAACGAAATTTTATATATAAACATATAAAGCTGCCTTGATATACACCAATCCCCGTGAGTACCCAAACTTGGCATCGTAGCCTGGCAAGCAAAGCAGTAACCCTTTTTCTCCCCTTACTCTGTATATTCGTCATCCTATTCTTTTGTTTCTGTTACTTTATAATGTCGTCTTTGTCTTTTACCTACACAGCGCCAATATGCGGGACGCTATGGTACTAAATACATTGCATTTTTCTCTTTCCACACCCCTCGTCAGCCCACGGCCCCATTTGCGAATCGACATAGGCAACTCAGTACACCATCACAGCTCAAGCTGACGCATACTGCACTATATATATTGTATATTTAACATTATATTATATTTGGTATACCGTCCTTGTTTTTCTATTGATTCCCCGCAACCCCACTGTCACCCGACTCAGGCTTTTTCTTTCTACTCTTCAGTCTAATACACCGCGCAGAAAAACGATCTTACCCTGTCTTTCTTTTTCATAATGCCCCAGCCATACCTCGTCTTTATCTGCTATAACCTTGGTAGAGAATAACCCACCTTCTTCGCTCGTTCTTTTTTTTTTTAGCTTATTTTATTTATCATTTTTACGTTTCTCTTTTTTATACATGTACCCAACGAGAACTTAAAACTATCGCTTCTGCCAGGGACATTTGAAAGGATCTCTCTCCTTGAGTTTGTGTCAAAACTCAACCGATTTCTTGGTAGACGTTCTCTTTTAGTCTCGTTGCGCATACTCATACTGCAATGCTTAATAATTCGAATAAAGAGGGAGCGTTTATTTTATCATACCTATATGCGTATGTTTTGTCATATTGATATAGTTTAATATTGCTCGTCGCTTATGACGAAAATTTACTTTGAATGTTAGATCTACACGATAGTTGTGGTTATGTCGAACAGGTGGATAAACAACGCTATCGAACTATAGAATAATAATGGCGCGCGCATTTTATGCAGTATTTTAGGGTTAGATTGGATATTTAATGAATTAAAGTTTAATTAAACAAATGTACCTCTCTAGAGAAACGCATGTTTACTTTGATGATAAAAGTTCAATCATTTTTTTTTCATTTTTTTGTTCTTTCAAAAAAAGAATTCTAGTTTCGACATTAACTCGTAGACAAATATGCTTCTTTGATTGCTGTCGACAGTACTAACGTTCACTCATTTCCGTCAACAACATTGATTGATGCCTTCGATCCGGACTTCCTTCAAGGACAACATTCAGTTGTGTTTGCCGACTCTACATAAATTTTCTCTATTTTCAATGGATTAACACTTAATGAAACTTGTTGGTAGCTTTCATGACTTCAACTATTACAATAGTTTTAAAAGTGTTCTCAAATTCATCTAGTAAATTCGTGAAAAATCCTTGATATTTCTTATAGCAGTATTCTATGTTGGTAAAACAGAATACATCGAAAGAATTTTATGAAACACGAATAAGTCGTGAAACTCGGTAAACCGTGGAATAAAAAAAAAAAAGAACGGATCGAAAGGTAGTTTAAACGAACCCTCTTTCGCATAATACCCTTATTCAGTCGACGGAATTTCATGCCATGCGGCAACCCCCCAACAGACGAACGTGTGCTTTTTTATTCAGCTCTCATTTGGCGCAAGAAAGGGTTTTTTTTTACTGTAGTCTATACTGCTCTGACGTGTAGGATCATTTTCAAAATATTATCATAACTATTCTCTTACAATAAACAAAATAATTGAAATTTTTCAACAGAATTCAATAGGATGATTGCAAATTGAGCTAAACAATACAGTGTCTCATTACCAAAAAATTATTTCATCAGACAAAAATAAAATAAAAAAATAATTAAAATACTGTAAAATTTAAATTATGATTTAAAATCACAATAAAATATTTATCACATACAAAAATAATTACTTGTAAATTTGAAATGCGAATTGCTCCGAGTAATAATTAGTTTTTTGTTTTTTTTTATATTCTCTTTTTTACGTGAATCTCCCGAGAAATATTGTAAAATTTCCACGCTGGGTAATATCAGCGTAGCGAATATAAAAGAAAAGCAGATGAGACAGGAAAAAAGAGAATTTCCCCTCAGTGAGATGAGAGTTAAAGCAAGAGAATGATGGAAAAAGTAAATGATAAAGAAAAAGATAGTAAACGTGGGTCGAATGAAAACTGGTGGGGTTGAAAGAGGCTGGAATGAACAAGGGGTGGCAGTCAGTGCTATATCAGCGAGGGTAGTAAGAGAGGTTTGCCAACGAGAACTCGGTATTACTAGAGAGGGATTGCGCCCTTCTTGTTACAATCGTTTTTCTCCTACTTCACTTGTGCTTATGTCTTATTTTTTTTCCTATTTTTGCGGTCCGTGCTTTTGGCTTGAAAAGTATATAGTTATTATCTATATCTACTTAGCTACCTCTCTCACCCTTTAACATAATAAATGCTCTCTAAAATATTGAATGTCTTTTTTTTTCTATTTTTTAAATTTATCTGCATGAACATGATTTTAAAAATGAAACAACATTGACAATATAACCCAACACTGAAAAAAAAACTACATGGTTTTTTCATTTTTTTTAAATTCTTTTTTCACGAAGCTACAGTTTTTATAAATATCGTGCTTACAAATTTATTATATAAATCATTCATGAAATTAATTTTTAAAACTTTGAAATTGTTGAGACAAACAAGTAAATGAACATTTGTTCAATTCAAGTAAAACTTGTAGTAAATTTTTTAACAGTTTGGAAAAATTATACTTCGAAAAAGTTTAAGTTTGTCGTAGAATTTAAATGTACATGGACTATATATATATATATAGGGTGTCGATGTCAATAGCAAGGTCGAATACCCGAGGGTGCTCTTCTATATCGATATATTTTGTCGTCGTCGTTGTTCTGCCATGTAATATGGTGTTCACATACAACTCTACAATAGTAACTTTGGTACCATCTGATTCAAGGTCGAATTAGCCACTTCCTATGACCCTGATTTATAGCAATAAACTTTTTTCTTTTCATATATTTGTCAAGACTCCAACCTTACTTGTGTATATGCCTATATGTATACCGTGTAATGCACTCGCACTTGATTCAAGTTTACGTTTGATTATAATATGCCTATACCACTTATTTAACACTTAATTTTTTTCCTCAATTGCACTTTCTATACACTAATTTGAAAAGTCATGTTTATCTTTGTGTGTGTATGTGCAAATTGGGGTGAAAAATCTTATTCCAAGTCAAGAGTTTATTAGTGCTTTGTTTGTTTGATCTCGATTGAGCCAAGACATCAAGAAAAAAAAAATTGACTGACGTAGACGTTACACATCAGTTCGCACCAGGAAACCGTACCTGCCTTGTCTCATGTACTTGGCTTTCTATTTTATTTTTTTTTTTCTTATTATTTTAATTAATTAAAATTTATTTATTATCGTTCATCATATCTCATTTACTCTTTACTTTAAATTTGAATGTTATTTTTAATTTTTCTTTATTATTATTGTTGCAGATAGGCAAGCCAATCAGTCTCGAATTTTCATCATCATATTCATTAAAGGTGAGTTTAGCAATTTAATTTTAATTTTCAGATAGTCATAATAGCTTTAACTCTTTGATATTATATTTAATGTACTTTCTGCTAAATTTTCGAGAATATTTAAAGTGCACATTTGGTAGTGACTTGAAAAAGCATTAATTGAAACATACGTCACCTCCGGCTATAACTCTTAAAGATTTATATTTTTCATATGATTTAAAATTAGTCAAACATCTTATGGGAAAAAATAAAAAAGCTTTTGATGCTATTAAGTTTTTAAGATAACGTGCAGAATCTGGGTTAATCGTGTATCAACTCTGATGAATAAACGATGTATGTGTAATGTGTATGCAGCGCAAGATTCAAGTGTTAAAAAAATAAATAAAAAAGGTTAGATGTCGTCAAGTATGCATATGCACATATTTATGTGTATGTTTTGCCGCGCTGTAATTTATTTTCGTGTTGGTTATTTTACTCATGGAATGAAAGCCACATAATCAACATCTACACCAATATGTATATGTATATACCATCAACAATACCATAGAACGCACAGTAGAAATAACGGTGAAATTTTCAGTATATAATTCTCCTCACTTGAAATCGTCCTACTTGCTTCACACGTTGTTGCGATCAGAGAGCGTCGAATGTTGGTATATTCTAAAAACGAGAACATCATATTGTATTTTTCATTCTATGATGATTACAATAAAAATATTTAATAGTCTATGGGAATATTTGAGATATTATTTGATTAAATATTCAAGAGGTCAATAATCTATTTACAATATACAATTAATAATTCAACTCAAAATAATTCAAAAAATCTTCGTAATTCTTTTGTTTTTTAAATTGCGTATAAAAAACCCGCGTTAAATTCAAATATATAAAACGTTTTTATTTGACCAATAATAAAATGAGATCCTTGAGTACAACAGCCAATCGTATAATTTTTTAGCCAGCATATATGGAAAGCTAAATTTTTATAGTCACGATTAAACGATAACTTGAATGCATGGTTAAAATGCGCGAGTTTGCTCGAAATAGCAAATCGATTCCCGCGCAAAAACTTACTTGCTAGCAAAAAATGGAGAACTCACAAGCAACAAATTCAACTCGGTTGAAAAAACTTCATCTATATATTTTATTATATATACCGATATTATGCACATAGTAAAAAACTATGCAGACGTTTGAGATATTTTAGTGGAAATAATTTATGTTGAATTTTCAGTAAAATTATACGTTTTTAATTAGCAACTTTTTTCGGTACTTTTTCTTTTTGTTTTTACTTTTGTTTTATATTAAAAACGTGCATAGTTTAGATATTTATAAGTTAACTTATAGATGTATGTATAATATTTTTTAGTCTTGATGACATTTGCTGAAGTAACTAACTAAAATGAATTTACTTCAAATGTCATTGAGTGATAGAGTAGTTTGAAATTTTTTGTTTTTGGATTAATCATGCTCTGATAATTTACGGGTTTAATTGTAATATAAATAACAAAACTCAGCAAAAGTATTTGGTACATTTCAAGAAGATTTTTATAATGAAAAAAAAATCTTTCATAATAGTTCATTAATATATTTTTAATTCCATAAACATGAGTTTTATTTTTTGATGAATAACCAAGTCAAGTTAGCTATTGTAAATTTATGATAATTATTGGGACTTTTGATATAACTCAAATTAATATTTTTTTATGAGTAACAAATGTATGAGTATGGTTGGAAAATTACAGAACAGAAATTTTCAATAGTACTTTACATAAAGGATGATGATTTAAGTTAGGATGATAATATTTGTTGAAATAAATTTACAACTGCGCATATGCTGCTAGTAGATACTGCCATCACTAACAAGACAAAATTTATTATACATATATGTATATTTTTTTTCATGTCTGACCACTGCCGGTAAAATACTACTTCTACCGTTTCCTTTTGATGATTTTCATCTTCCTTTGGGTTACCTCTAATTTTTTTTAAATTCAACTCATTTCATCTGAAAATATCATCAAAAAACTATACTTCTCGTTATTTTTAATCAACTATTATTTATTAATAAATACAGCATGAAAAAAAACGTGTAACTTTCATATATTATTTTTCTTTCAAACATTTTTCAAGTATCATATTGTACATCTCAAAAAATTTCAAGTATTAGCATAACTCTTGAGCTTCAAAATCGATAACAGCAGCATATTTTTAAATGCTTAATCATATAATCATAACCTGAAGTTTTTTTTCATAAACTCATTGAAATACAATGTAACTTTGCTGATAAGCGAAAAAAAAAAAGTGCAACTAGAAAAGAATAAATTTATAGGAGAGTAACAAATGAACCATAAAAATTAAAATTGAAACAAAAAAAAAAAGTTATTCGGATAAAAACGTGGTGTTTGTAGCTCAACCACCAGTATCAATCTGACAGGGTATTTTTATAAAACACCAAAACTCCTACTTTGAGAAAAAATCCTCCCTCGAGTTTCATCATCCCTCCAGTTTGCCAATGACGTCAGCAACCCACCAACCAATCGTGGCTTGGCCTAAATTATAGAGGGAGGCTAGAGAGAGTTAGAGAACAAAATATCACCCAACCACCCACGTAAGAGGGTTGAAAAGGGGATGGGAAGTTTTAGAGTTGTATGCTTATATATAGTGAACCAAAATGGGAGGACAGAAAATGAAAATTGAGAGAGACAAGTAGAGAACAGATAGAGAGCCTTGGACAGGATTACTATATACCCTGACTCACCCTGATAGTAACTGAGAGAACAGCAGAAATTTTGTGTACGTAGATATCTATATATCTACGAGGTATTCTCTTTGCCAAAGCGACGGGTCATTTCTCTCACACCATTATGAAAAAAGTTGGAAATTTTTATCTCTTTCTGTGGGGGTCAAAAAATATCTTGACTATATATTTATAGATCATCAACAACATTCGAAAAACTAAATAAATTTAATATTATTACACTGTGACTTGGATAGTTTTGATTTTTAAAAATAGACCCTTAATATGACAACATACAAAAATCCATTTTTACTATTATTTTGAATTGAAATGTATTGTTAAGTTATTAGTACTTTTTTTACTTTATATAAATTGTGTTAATTATAATTTTGGATTTGAAATGTAAGAGAGTATATACTGGTTGAAAGTAAATGATGGATTAGCTAGGGGGTATAGAATTGATGAAGCAAAGGGTGAGTTGGATTATTAGTGATGTCTGAGTGAGATGGGCTGTAACCACTAGCCAAAAGGTGTAATACCTAACTTGTAATGTATATATCAAATTGTGCAGCCCACACAATTTCAACAAATTTAGGATGCAATAAGAGAAGTAAAACTAATAAAAAGCTAAAATCTAAAATTAAGGGTATAGAGTTCAGATAATAGTTGTGCTGACGGTCAGGTTAAATATCGATATCTAAATAATCGATTTATTATAAACTTCACGTTTACAGGGCAAGGTGAATTAGAAAAAAAATATTAAGTTGATGAAAGTTGGGTAGAGTAAACTATATATAAAGTCACGTATGATCATGAAAGTAATTTACAAAAGAGTATTTGAAAAAGCATCTAAAGGTCGCTAGAAAAAAAAAGGGTTGATCATATATAGAAGTTATTCGACCCTGATAAAGGGACATGTAATAGCTAACAACTCACAAACTTATTAACAAAAAATATGCAAGTTAAAATTATATTTCAAAATTATAAAATAAATTTAAAATAAAAGTAGAAACGTGTAATGAGAAACAGAAAAGTAAATACATATATAACTTTTTTACAAACATCTCCAATCGTTTGACGAAGCTTGTAAAATTATAGTGATGCTCGTGATTTTTTTCTCGACGAAGGGGATGAAAGAATAATGACAAATATAAAAAAAATTTAAATAATAAAAAAGAATGAACTAGAGATATTGCATGCAAAAACGACTCTCCCTCTCTCAACTCTCTGTCACTAATAGTTTTATCCTCTCGTTTTTAAATATAAATATGTATATTCATCACCATGATGAAAACAACATCAGCAAAAAGGTAGTTCGGATTAAAAAAAAAATTAATTTAAAAAAAATAAATATGAAATCTTTTTCAAATAATTAAGCTTGAATATATGCTACAATTTTTTTTCAATTTATATATTGATTTATTTTTTTATTTTTTATATATTACCGGAATAGTTCATTAACAAAAAAATTATACATCGATTAATAATAAATAAAATATAAAAATTTATATCTTTCGAATAAATATTATATTCTCAAGAAATTATTCGGAATTTCGTGTCAAATATCTCACTTCGGACATTAGTTTTGCATCGAAACATTTTACTTAAATGGAAGTGATGAAGTAAAGCACAGTATGAAGAAGAATAGGTTATATGCAAAGTAACTAGCTCCGCTATCGTAGCCTACGATTAGTAAACTTTGCTGAAACTTTGGATTGAAACTTTGGGGTAACTCTTCAGCTGTCCCTCTTGAAATGAGAATTGTGTTCATAATATATATAGATAAACTTCTATGTAACACGAGTTGTATATTCAGGAGTATAACAAAAAACATCAAGATATACATTGGTCTCTCCTTGTCTTTCTTGTTCTAATTTTTTTCAAATTGGCTTAATTTTTTTATTCTTTTTTGGGGTAGCATTTATCGTAAATGTAAAAAAAAATGTTTTCAATTTTATGATCTTAAAAATGATAGATCTTACGATTGCAATCGTCCATAAAAAACCTCAGTTGAATATCATTTTGTGTAAACATGAGTTTGATAATAATGAGAATGTAGAAAAAGATTTGACTCCCGGAAACATTTTGAATATTCAATCGTTCTTTAAATATGTTGAATTAACATTGTTGATCGAGGACAATGCAAGGGTTAAGTAATGTTGATGTTGGAGGTTCAAGAAATTAAGAGTGTGAGAGGAAGAGCGAAGCAGGAAGAGAAGACAATTACACCCTCATAACTTTAAACTGAACCAGCTGGTTTTTAGGCTAATCTCTTTTCTCATTCCAGCATACAGCCTAGTTGGTCATTCCTCTTATATTAATCACTTTATCCATGTATCTTAACTTTAAAGTATGTGTCGATTTTTTTTTAAACATAAATTGTATAAAAAATTATATAAAAATACTTTGAAGGTTGTTAAATCAAATTTTATACATCACTTTTTCCAAATAATAAACTTTAATGATATTTTTTTTTTCTATTTACTTAATTTAAAAATTCATTAAATTGTTTTCTTTTATTCAATGCAATACAAATAGATAAAAAAATTTATTTTTATACATTAATGCATTTTATGCTAAATAGAAAGTGATGATTTTTTGAAGGTAAAAAATAAAAAGTTGTTTCACCAGTATCAAGTCATGTTATAATACAATATATATGTATGTGCTTATATCGAGTGAAAGTGAATGAAAAATAAAAAAAAAAAAAAAACAATTCTGGTTTATGTACGCCAAGCTTGGTGGTATGAATTGCGGGAAAGAATAACCAGAGACACCCCCAGGGGTGATGGTGTACGTTTTTACGACGAAAAAATATATACGATAAGCTATTTGTAAAACCCACGCCAGTATGCCGAGAGTGAATACTCTTTTTTTATCATTTCATTCATTTTTTATTTATTTTTTGTTGAAGTTGATCTCTACGGATCCGATAAAAATCATATTTCGGTTCGAAACATTTTTAGCTATATAGATTGCAAGTTTTCCCTTTCTATGACCCAATGCAATTTTATCAGGTCAGTTGCATTTTTCACGTTTACCACTTCCTCTTTTTTTTTTCTTTCATTCTCTTTTTTTTTGACTCAACGTGTACGTACATAGTAGATACAGTACTATATGTATGGACATGCTTTGAGGGTAGATCTCTCTTTCAATGAAAAACCACGTGATCTCTGGGATTACCTGTTTTAAATTTAAAACTTTATTTTCATCATAGTTTTCGACATTATTTCCCTAAGTACACTCGTAGATTTTTTCAACAGTTCAGGAAAAAACAATTTAATTCTCAAAATGATACTCTATGGATCCTTTGAAAAAAATATTTCACAAATCAAGTGTAAGTTTACTCTATCGGAATAATCGAAAACATAAAAAAAAAGCGAAAAGCTTTTTCATATACTTTTTTTATCCACCAACTTACAAACATAAAACAAACTGGGTTTTTTAAAATTCAACCATAATTCAAGTCTCAATAAAAAAATAACCCTGATTTTTAGTTTGGTTAGAAACTTTTGCATCCATATTAAAAATTAAAAATAGATCGATGAGTTGAGTTTTTTTTTTTTCAAATTTACTCAATTAACCCCACCCTCTATAGTTATCGTTCAAATAGAATACAAAGATTTTTATGAAAGCCGAGCTGGGTTTCATTCTAACCAACTGAAATTTGATTGATTATTAAACAAAATAAATATACAATATTTACACCCAGTCGGTAAAGACCTCATGTGAATCTATCCACGTGAAGTTCATACTATGCATATTGTTGATTGTATGTTTAATACATATTTATATAAATATATATAACATTCAGGTATATATATTATTTAGTCTCTCCATTTATCTCGTAAAACTCTATTACCGACAATTTCAGTAAATTCCAAGTATTGTCGTTGTCGTACATACTAAACGCCAATATATTATATAGAAAATAAAATTCGTGAAAGCTTTGATGCAATAAAATTTAAACATGGCATGCACTAGCGCTAGCGCCCTCAATGTATATATTGTATTCACTCTTTTGCAATGCAGCAAACAAGAATGATCCGAGTTTTTTTGTCTTTTTTCATCCGGGCTGGCAATGCGAAAGCATTACGAGTATGGATAGCGGTCGGTGGAGTCAAGGGGGTTACTGAGTTTATGGATGGAAGGGTTGGAGAGTTGACGGGCGAGGTTGTTTGAGTGAGATAGATATTAAATAAATGACTGAGAGAACGAGATAGTACATATAATCGAGGAAACGAGCACACCAGCAAAAACCTCGAACATAACCCAGCACAACGGAAATCTGGCAACGTTGCATTAACAAGTTTGTTGGTAGCATTGTAGGCTTGGTGTATGAGCTGACAACCTAGCCGTGACTCAGCACTCTGTCGAGTGAGCAATGTGCCTGATGCTATATATGAAATGACTCTAAGATCTGGTCTTTTGCAACTATTTTTGATTTTGTAATACGATTGTATGTACGGCCTAGTAGCATAGTTGGTTATGCAGCGACGCGGGATATCGATGCCCCTTGCCGATCGAGTAGAAATAGCAATCACTATTTTTTTATTCATATTGCCAATAATTCTGAATAGAAAAAACTAACAAGTATACAAACAGAAAAAAAAACTGTAGATTTAATAGAAAATCACAAATGTATTTATCACAAAGCATGCAGAAGACGAGTCACAATAAACTCGACAAGATATGTACTTGAAGAAGTATCAAGGCTGGGTTTTTTATGAGATAATAAATCATTCAAAAAATATGAATATTGATGTTCTATAACTGAGTTCAGTATTGTTTTTCATAAAGTTGTTGACAAAACTATTCTATGGAAAAAGAATGGTCAGTTTTGGTTAGAACTTTTGCAGTTTTTAAGGTTTCAATTGCAAAACTCATACACCACGACAAATTCATTTGACATATATGGTTTGATCAAGTTTTTTTTGTTCTTATTGAGTATATTCAAAAAAAAATATGTAAAATGCTCGTTATTGACAGCCGATAACACAGAACGTCCCTCACATCGTGGGAGAATGATTTCACTCTTGTAATTTTATGTTGTGCACGAATGCGTTGGTGTAGACACTGAATGTTTCGTATGTACTCTTTGTACAATGACGAAATTTCTTGACGCGCAGAGAAACACAGGCCGGATACATAGCTAAAAGTGGGAACGTCGAAGGCCGATGTTTTGTAACTCTTCAAGCGTTTCTTCTTCGGAATATTTTGACTCTCACTGTTGGGTAACTCATGTATGGCTCAAAAAAAAAAACCAAGTCAAAAATCACCATGATTAAATGCAGGGAAAAAATCTCTTTTGAAAATCACATTTTGTTCGTAATATTGATTGGAACGTTATTTATTTTTTATTTAAATGTTTAACTTACCAAAAAGTATGATTAAAACCTCAAACTTCCGCTATATGTCTCTAAAACATTCTATTTTTGTTTGACCGAGTGCATTTGCATGCTGGTAGTTTCTTTCAAAAATTTAACATATAAAGAACTTTTAAAATATGCAAAATTTCCTATCATTTTTTTTTGTCAAGTAACAAACTACTCTTTCTATTATAAAAATTTTCATGACAAAATTCCAATTCATATACAATTTCAATAGAAACAATAAACAATCTACAACAATGCATTACACAAAAGTTTTAAAAAGGTAGCTGCAATATCGGCGATGCATCAACAAAATTTATGCCAAGCTTTCCAATCATTCCTATAGCTATATAGAATTGAATAATACAACGGTAAATAATTCCCGCGGTTGTGTTTATAAATGTTCATTGGTAAAAAAAAAAAATAAAGCTATTATTGGCTTCAATTTTAAAATCCACAGGAATCATTTTAGGCTCATTCAAAGATATCATTGTTGACACAAATCCCATGCTTTGTGCATCACAAAAAATTCCTCAAATTCTTTCAGTGATTTCTCTTATAATTAGTAATGTTATAATGTGAAATTTCGTTGTTGTTTTGAGTTCTAATATCCAAGAATAGATATACACATAGAGCCAGCAGGATCGGCCGGATGTCCGATGCTCGCGTATGGATCCCTTGGTAAATGCATTATTCGGGCAAGGGGAACAGCTGTCCAAAGCAGCAACACATGTGGATATTGAGTGATATTTGAGGGGCCCACCATTGGCTCTGTTTAGTGTTTTCTCGATTTATTTGAGTCATTTGATGCATCAAGCTTATAAATTTCTTCACTGTGCAGAACACCACTGTCCGTTCTGCCGGCTGTTTCTCGCAGATGTTTGATGTATATAGGAACAATTGTTTGTAACTATTTTTTATTTTTGTTGAATTTTATATTTTTATATGTGCAAATATATAATTATTATTCTACTTATTAATACAAAATAAATTGATATTATTATTTAATTTTTTTATTTATCTAAATATTTACATACTGAAAAAAATTATTAATAATTTACATAAATTATTACAGTGTGTTTTACATTTTGCTCCGTTATGTGAATATTATATATCTAAGACTTCTTCAGCAAGTCAACCAATCTCTCGTTGCAAAAAGTAGTTATGTGTTTATAGTGATTACGTCACGTTTCTATATATGCCTGCCAAGATGTTCGTTTTAAAGTAATCACGAGCTAGCTTCATAACTATCATGATACAAGCTTTATAAAAACTTGTCAAAGTAAACATAAAATATTATTATTTTTCATTAATGATCTATATAGAAACCGAAAAGAAAATGAAATACATCATTCAATTTGAAAAAAAAAGTCGTGGAAAAAGTAACGTGAGTTTCATAAAATATATGTATCGTATAAATATATCTGCAAATTTATATAAACACTGTGAAGTTCAACCACATTGCATTTTCCCGTTGCGTCACGCATGCCAAGACATAACAGTACCAACAGCATTAACCGAATCTTCATGTACCTTCAATCATACTGTATATATTATATTTCTCCATACAAATAACAATACTCTCTCTACAATAATACACATAATCAACTTGACTAACCGTAAATACAATTTTTTTATTGTTCTACTATTGCATAGACACTCAAAAATGTATATGAATAGTATTTTTGAGTGAAACTATTCCTGACAGAAATAGACATGAAATTTTTAATTGAAGAATATGTATTATAGATTTAAAGAAACTTTTTCTATATAAAAGAACAGACAAGTCTCATAACAAGACAATTTTGATATCAAATCTTTTCGAATAATAATTGATAAATTCAATATTCCCTCGGGTTACATCTCGGGTTCGAAAGAGAAGTGTCAGATGGAATAATTTTCTGTTTTCTTAGTCGTTATCTTGTGGTCCTTATTCATCTACACATAATAATATTGTGGTCGTGTTCGTGAACACTAATGCCTCGTTTACGTTCTCATACATTTGCCAGAAGTTTTGCCATTCATAAACTTTGTAACCTTCTCTTTTCAACATCGTCTCATATTTCTTGACTTAACCTTTCCCTTTTCCTTTGCACAATTTTAACAACCACAGTATTTTCCATTTCCTCTTTTGCTCCTATTGCTTAACAACTTCTCTTCTTCTCTCATTTGTTTCCCTTACAGCTACGTTTATACATAAAGTCTTCTCGGCTCTTTGGGGGTTGTGGCTGCATAAGAACATAGTAGGGCTTCTGGTATATGTAGGTTACAACAACGTCGACCTCAAAATTCAGAACATGGTACAGGTACTTTCAAGAATGGGCTCAAGGCCACGGTCAAAACCGTTATACATCACCCTTCAAAGAATGAAAAAAAAAAATGGGAATAAAAAAAAAAGACATCTTTATTATAATCCTTGGGTCATTGACTTTTATATTTCATTTCTTCTTTTTCATTTGGGTTTGGTTTTTACATCATTTTCGTATAGTTTTATTTCATATAAATATCAATATTTTTGCTGGTTTTATTTGACTCAACTTTTTCATTTTTTAATTTACAAATTCATACAAAATTTTATGTTAAAACCTTCATTAATAAATATCAACGACCCTGTACTTAGTTTAATGCATCATTTTACTAGTTTTTTTATCATTTTTTCTTTTTTAATTTTATACTTACACTTGAAAAAGTTTATAATTGTCTTTTGAGACAGCTCTTTAAACTTGGTAAATGAAGCCAAAAAAAAAAGTGTATATATACAATGTAAAAAATGAAAAAAAATAGTAACTCATTCATAAGAGGGTTGTGAATATATATGAGTGTTAGTAACAGAATGACAATAGAAAAACTGAGATTCAGCTGACAAGTGGCGCCACATTAGCTGACTCAATGTTAATAAAGCTGTTAAGATAAAAAAATAATAAGAACATATCAATTTATGTTACAGGATCTCTCTTCTTTGCAAGGACAACTGAAGAAGAAAATAAACTGGGATGGAGCTGAGGGTAAGTTTTTTGTTTTTTGATGTGTATTACCCATGGGTACATAATATATGTACTTGTATTTACGTCGAGAGATAAACGTGCATGCATATTATACATGAGGTTGTTGTGCAACCTGCAAAATAGCTACAGGGTCGGAAGAGACAAAGACAATAAGGGGGAAACAAATTTAACAAGAGTGAGAAAATAGACATAAAAGCAACAGGTATCCTAATACTCGAATGACACGCTTCAACGATATATTTTTATGATACCTTTGCATCCAAAGCTGTGGCTTTAGGTATATCGAGTTGGGATATATTCAATATCCTATCGTAGAAAAGCATTGTAAGCTGGTAAACATATATTTACAGATTATCTTGTAAATCTTTGCAAAGTTTTTGAATACTTCTAATCGCCTTCTTTTTGTTTTTTTGCCAAAAAGTAATCAAACAGGTATATATATTTCAATTTGCCATTCCTAATTACATTCACACAAAATGGTTATCGAAATTTTTTTATATTTTACCGCACTGCACATGCAGATTGTGTCGCTGAACCGATTAAACAATCATTAGCTCGTGGCTTTATATATGGAAACCGTGCCAAGTGTCATTTGTAAATATGAGAGTTTGACTCATAAAATTATTGATTTCTTAATATTTTTTCTGATACACTCGGCAAAAAATTTATTGTTAAGTATTTTCATCATCAGTGTTCATCATACTTGTCAGAACCCTGGAGGTTCATATTTGAACAAACGTTTGTTATCGGTTATAATCTGGCGAGATAAATTCAAGATGTGTATGTAAATTCATTGCATACTTGTTCGAAGCAATACAAGGGGTGTTCAAAGTAAATAAGAAAAGAGATGAAATATGTGCCACGCGAACAAGACGTGCTAAACGAAAGGGAAACTAGAAGTGAGAGGGCCACGAAGAACTCGAACTATCACCTCGACTCCATACCTTCATCCCTTATATATGTATATTGAATTTCCATGTAAACATTTACATATAACTATGTCCCTCGTGACGCGGTTCTTGAATGTATCGTACCTCAACATGTACATCAATTTTCAATCACCCACATTTTATCAATTCGTATACATATATTCGGTGGGAATAAATAAAAAAAGGATAAACATATATAAAAGATAAAAATAAATTCGCGTGTTGTGTATACGTTGCGATACAAATCCAGAGTCAAATCCACTATGTAACATTACAATTTCCATTTTTGTCACGCCATACTGAGGTCTATTTTTCTCTTCGGTAGTCAATCAAACTTTTTTTCTTTTTTTTTTCTATTGACCTTGTAACTCTGGGTTAGTATTTTTTTTTTCTTTTACTTTTTTTATCGTTCATTCACATTTGTTGCAAAAAATAAGCTTAAAAAAAAAATACTGCGAATACATATATGTTTGGATAGGTGTTTTTTTTTTTCCCTGTAGCAATGATGAGCTGTGAACTTGTTCGTGTATGCAATACATAAGTCGATAAGCACGTGTTGATATTTGAAGCATGTTTAAAAACATAAAAGCCACTTGTCGGTGTGCTATAATCGTTTTGTCTCCAGCATTGATTTATATCTTTCAATCTTCACACATGGTGGTTTGTCGATCTTGACTTAAATTCCCTTCAATCTTATTCGTTTCATCTTTTATTTTTTTATTTACCCTTCCGCATTCTTTCTCTTCTTGGTTTACATACATATGTAGCATTAAAATATGGTATGGTTAAACCGAAAACTCTGAGGGAATATATGATCTCACATACATATATCAGTGAAAAATATACATGAATTATATAGAACGAAGGATAAAACGTGCCACAAAGTAAACTTGTTCGGTTTCAATAAAAACTTGGCACAATTTATACCCTACTGATCGACATACCCCTGTGAGCAATAATTTATTCTCTCTTTTCTTACCACTGTACATCAATATCCACATTAACAATACAAATGTATAATATTTTTTTTTTCAATTCCTCTTTATCATTCACCCTACTTTGCCCTACTACACTTGAAATCAAATTGCAAAACTGACTTTATTATTGTGCAACAGGTATCACTATTTTATTGACATCAAGTATAACTCCCGATTGGACATTTACACAACTGACTTTCGTTATCAATCAATTAGAAAAATAAAAAAATAATAATGTCAAATAATTGCTGACAACTTATACACTGTGTAAAATTTCTCAACTTTTATTATTTCCGATTTATTTATAACTCGACAAACCGAGACAAATGATGAAAAGAAAATTCGTTTAAGTGGGTCAATGTGTGGCAGACAACACGACCACATGGTTAAACTATAAATCTCTTGAAAAGGCCGGGCATTGCACGATGTGATAAACTTGACCTTGTCCTTTGTGGAAAAAGGTATGCTCGTTTCATCCCCGTTATATATGTACAATTTATATATATACACACACACAAACCACATACAACAATGTATTTTTCTTTTATTTTCTCTATTTTATTTTATATTATACCATTTTTTTTTATATTTACCCTCCTTTATTACGCCTTTTTTTTCTCTTCAACCGACTTTATTCGTATACACTTTTATAAACTACTTTCCTAACAATTTTTCAATGCATATGTATATATTTTAGCACATGTATTTATTCACTTCTACTTTCTACAATGTTTATTTTTTGGTTTGCACGTCATCCCAGTTGTCTATGTATGTATATATATAGTGACATGGTTTACGATTTGAAGTGGTCGGAAACACGTAGCCCGTGACAAGTGCAACATACATATATGTATACCAAGATAATACATAATATGTAATGTTGTTGATATATGGATTTGTTGGTTTGTGTATATAATGCAAGAGAGGTATAGGAAGGAAGGAAGAGATTGAAAAGAGACGAGAATTTCTCCTGGCTGATGCCATTGGAATCTCGATCGATTTGTCTAGACGATAAACTTCATTCAGTTATCGTGACAATATTCAACTACAGAACATATAGATAAACATATGTATATGACACAAGCACGAGGGCTATATCAAGTTTACTGTAAAATAAATATTGAAAATGATTCGCGTAAAATGTTGATAACATCACGTATTTTCTGTATATATATATTTTTATATCCATAAACCCAGAGTGGCAACGCGCTTTTATCGGGATGAATGAATGACGTGAATACTTGACAGACGATAAAACTAGGACAAACTATTTTTTTTTTTTCATTTATTTATTTATTCGTGGTGGTAGATTTTATTGCTATTCATATACTGCAGGTCAAGTGCAATGTTTAATAAGTTTGAGTTTATGATTGTGTCGATCAACGATGCCTGATGCACAGCATGAATTTTGAGATGTTTTAGAAACAGTTCAGTGAGTTGAAACAAAATAAATATGATATAACTTTTTTTTTTTGATAATGCTTTTGGCTATATTTTCCGCACCAATTTTTTCACTTTAACCTCTCTGCTAATGAAAAATGAATAAATAAAAAAAAAAGTCAATGAACTTATATTTTTGGTTCGACCATAACCTGCCTCAATCGTGTACCATGAATCATGAATAATATCGCGAAGAATCTTGTAATTTCCCATTCTCAGAAAAAAATAAAAGAAATAATGCGTCTTCATCGTATCGATCAAACGACGGGACTTAAATATCTACCGAGGGCGCATCAATACATACAGGTATATATGTGCTCGTATAACATTATGTATTATATCCAAATACTCATGAAATATTCATTGGGATTTCAGTGAGAATAAAAAAGAAAATAAAGAAAAAAAGTTAATCGTTTGTTCCAATAAACTTGACCGCATTTTTTTTCGATCTTTATGTATCAAAGTGAGAGAAGGAATTCCACAAAGTCACGTGCAGACAATTCCCCTTAAATACATAAATACACAGACAACTTTCCTATTCGCATCCTCAAATGATGACGTAAAACATACCAAGTAGGGATTTCCCTCTCGTTCACCATATAACAGTGACTATAAGATATATATATATATAAATTCTTGTTAACCGATGATTGCTGATCAATGATCAGTTCAAAACACGTGCCACACGTTCATTCATGGATACACATAGCATAACGTTTTACAACATTTTAACTTGTCTTTCTAACTTTTCCTTCATATACATATCTTTTTGTGTAGCTTCTGTCTTACAAACATTTTTTTTACTACTTTATACATCAAGCCATTCAATCTTTTGTCTTTGTATTCTCTCAATCTCTGCAAGATCAAGACTACACACAAAATTCATACACAAATACATGCATAAATTTCTAAAGGGCCTGCAAGCCAAGTTTTCACATAGCCACATCAACACATCTCCAACAATCTTTCAATGTATTTATACTCCTTAACATATAGAAAATTGTCACTCTAAAACTTCTAAGTGTTTATGAACGAAAACCAACCATTCAATGTGTGTTTAATGTTCAACATTTATGCCTCATCCTACTTTTTCTTCTACTTTTACTCTCATTTTCGCAATGCCTCATTCCCATTATAATTGTGAAGTTAAATAGCTTATTGTCTTATTCCATTTGGATTTTTATTTCCTACCTCAATGAAAAGAAAAACAGGGTCAATGGTTTTCCAGTGCCAGTGGTTTTCTGGCTTCTTTACTTTTCTTGCCAAATCTCGACACAACTGAGTCGGTATACAAATTAAGTTGTATCGGGATCTTTTTGTGGTAAAAAACCTATTTCATATGAATGCAACACAAATTAACCGTAAATTTATGTTAACCATAAACTGCGGTTCATTTTTTTTACAAGTAAAACAGTGGGGATGTAGTATACATATAAAACTACCAAGTGTTTGATTCACATAACAACGAAAGTATCAAGTTGCACATGTTGAGGTATTGTAATACTTGTGATGTTGGCATTGTGTATGTGTTAAAGTAAATCTTTACTTTGTGTATACTCAAATCTGGCACGAGCCGACTCTCTGGGACAATGTCACACCTATAAAGTCTATTATTCTCACTTCCCTGTACCAGACTTATACTATAACCTGTCCTCTACCCACTACAAACATCACCACGACCACCAAGCGCCAGTAACTATAACTGTCTTTTCTCATTTGTCATTTTTTCTTTTCTTCTTTTTTTGCAAAACTCTACCAACATGTGTCACATTAACATTTTTATACCAGTTAAGAGATTATTGTTTTATTTTTACACATTGCAGAACGTATACTTTTATACTTAATCTTTTCTGTCACGTATCCTGGTTTATAATGTTGATTTTTATTATTAAATATAATTGAATACATGTCAGTGTGTTGAAACTGCAAGTTAATACATGAGAGATGTTAAGTCAACTGTGCTTCAATGAGCTATTAACATTTAACAAATTAATTCTACTTTTATTTCATTTATTTATTCTATGTTTCGTATGGTTAAATTTATAATTGATGAAAAAAGAATTTAAAAAAAGAGCAAGTGTAGATATTTGAGTTGAAAAAAAAAGGAGAATTTAATAGATGTTGTCTGAAACTGCGTGACACAGTAACCCAGAATTGACTTGATAATAAAGGAGAAAAAGGAGAGTAGAACATTAGGCGTGATTCTCATCTATTATATATGCCATTCATCCCGATCCTTCGTAAACCTCCTGGGGGCTAAATACATAGGCATTTTAAATGTGTTTATGTATTATGTATATATAGGACTTTCGACACATACACAAGTGGTGAGGTAGAATGAAAATAGTCGAGTGTATTAACTGGGGAACCATTGGCTAATGGGCTAAATACTACCCGGACAAAGTGTTAAATTTTCCCATCTAATTCCTTTCTTTGTCCTTCTTTTATATTTCCTTGTACATATATACAACTCATTCATAATTTTGTAAATATTCAAATGACATTTCAAGTATTCCATTCATTACACACAATTAAAACTTTTTTTTTTTGTTTTTAATTTTTCATAAACAGAAAAGAAGACTTAAAAAACCTAGGGGTGCAATATTTTCTTCCATTCAATATTGTAGGTATCAAATATAAATAAACATGCATTTACTCAATAAATATTTTCTTATGTGTAAATGTATAAGGCAAACACTTGAATGTATTCAATTGTGACAGGTGTTGCATGCGTCTCACCTCACCTTCATTCGGCTTATTTTATTTATTTATTTTTCAATGAAATTTTCAAGTGCAGACAAATCTTATTTCCACATGTATAAAAATATATATGTCAAATTTACTACTCTTCAATATACGCATGTCAGATACTACTAAAATTTTGAAATGTAGAATAAAACACATTGTATTTGTACAATAAAAAAATAATGCGAAATCTTCAAGTTTTTGTCTTTGTTAGTTCAATCGAATGTTCATGTCTGTCTTGCTTTTGTGAATGAAAAAGAAAAAGTGTAAAAAAAAACATAAATAAATAAGAATAAATAGACAAAAAAAAAAGTATATATGCCACAAGAGATACAACATATGGGTCTATGTATATTTCCTCTCAATATACATTTGTGTCTTTACTAGAGTATGTGTATCGATATATTGCTGCAAATTTTATCTTTCAATCTTCAAGATACTACTATCGATATACTATACATATACCGAGACAAATCTTAAATAGTAGAAGTTGTTTCTTTGGGCTAACATCAGTGTGTGTGTCTTATTCCTTTTTTTTTTTTAGTTATTGTCTTTTTTTTACACATTGTGGTGGCTTTTGTGCGACGAAGATTTATACTTGTAGACTATTATCCAATGCGGAGTCGAAGAAAAGGGTCATTTTTTTTATGGGTAAATAAGTTTTAAGAATATGGGGGAGTATGAAAATATAAGTCAGTAGGACAAAGTTATACTTGAAGAAAAGGGAAAATAAGAAACATGAAAAAAAATTGAAAACACGTTCATACAGTTGTTTGCTCTCATGCGTATACTTGTATTACCTTTTTCAATAACTTACTGTGTGGCATACTCTGCACCTGATGTATATGCATACATATATACCCAATAAAAACAAGAGAAACTATTATGACACGTGCCCACCTGTCCATAAAAATAAATACCACATTGTGAGTAGAATTATTTAATAATTATAGTTGTAACTCTTACTATCATTTATCGTGTAAAATGTTGTTATATACATAAATATAAAAATTAAGTATCATACGGTAAAACACGATGAAACAAAAGCGATAAGATATTTAAACGAAAGTAAACATTAGTAATATGAGTTATGAATTGATGGTCTCTTTAAATGACATTGACATTGGTGAGAATAATAATTTTTTTACACTAAGTGTACAGCTTGAAACATTGCATCAAACAAAACAGCTGTAATAACTAACGTGTTAATTAACTTACAAATAGAGAAACACAAAACAGGGACAAATTCACTAAAGTCATTCACTGCAGTGCAGGTGAAAAAAAAAAAATACAATGAATGAAATATCCAGTTTAAAAATGAAACATCAAAAAAAAAAAAAAATACTCAACTTTTTTAGCTTATATCCACAATCACCATTCAAGGTTACAACTTGTGCTTTTAAAGTAAAAAAAAATTTATTTGTCCTTTTTTTTTTAAACCAGAACATTTAACTTTATTCAAAAGTTGTAAGAAAATTTAAATTATATACCCGAGAAAAAGGGGGAAAAAAAATCTATTTGTTTTCATTTAAAATGGTGCTTGAGAATTCTCTGATGAATTTAAAAAACGCACGAGGGAGAATTATACAACAAGCAAAATACCCAAGTATAAGTTTGCCTTTTTTCTTTTTTTATCTAATTTGAAATTCAAAGAGTTTGCATCTTTTTCTGGTTATTTTTTTTTGTTATATTCTTTAACTTTTTTCATATCTATCTTTCTCACTTCAGAGTTGGTTTAACATCAGCTGACTGGCACTTCGTCTGAGATGCACTCATACTATATAGAAGCCAAAGGCCATTCATCCCTCTGTTCCGCATTCCTCAACGTCTGCTACTGGCATTCTCAAGCACATAACCCACCGCACACTCTTAACAACATTGCATATACATACTAGTCTAACTTATCCAACAACCTACCTAAGTATATATACATAACTATACACATCACCCTTTCATCCCTTCTTACTATAGTGCTGTCTCTTTATCCCCTTAAATTCCACAACTTGTAAGGTACATTACAGTGGTGATATATATTTTTCATTCACATATATACACATGTGTTTATATGTATATATTATCAAGTAAAACTAGCACTTTTCGTCCATTGACGTGAACTCAACCCTCACACCCTTTTTTGACATTATCACATCAGTTGTGTATATATGTATATCAACCTTTTACCCGTAAGCAACGATTATAGCTTTTTTTTCTTATTATTATTTTCATCTCACTCTTTTTTTGCATTTTATAATACCCTCTTTTTTTTGCTGGTTTTTCTTATCGCTATTATTAACCCCCTATCTCTTTCCCTCACACCCTGGTGGTCCTATTATATTACCGTCGCTTCGTTAAGGCAGCTAACCCCGTTTCAGCACTAGGTCAAGTTCAAACACAACCACATCCAGTGGTTTACGTTGATTCGATTTACGTCCTACACTCACTGGTAATTCCCCTCAATTTACTTCTCACCAAACTAAATAGCTATGGTATGTCAGCTCATTTATTGTAGGAACCTTTCGTTACAATCTTTGCTAATATAATATTTGTTATTTAGGGTTTGTGAACATACAAAAATTTTATAATTAATATTTGGTTTAATACACATCAAGTATTTACAATTTCATTTTATTATAGTACTTGATTTTTTTAATTGCATATTCCTCACCTAATTATTTTGATAAAGTTATTTTATTTAGTTATCAATATATGTAGATGTTAGGCAAACTTGAGAATAATTAAATGTCATATTTAATTTTCATTCATCATTTATGTATGAATTAAATATTATTATTATTATTAAAAAAAAAACACTTTAAATATATAAATAAATTATTTTCATATATTATTTCAAGTTTATGTAATAATATTTATATATAAAAATATTTTATGTAAATTTTATTATCATGGGTCGTTTGAAAAATAAAAAACAAGAATAAATATAAATAAACATGTGATAATTAAATTTGATGTTGTGGGTCAATGACCAATGAGAGTGAGAGTACTTTATCAAGAATTCAATGATTTTAGCTAGTTTCTCGAGTGCAGTAGGTCAAGTTCAATCGACAAGAGATTGTGAAAAGGCAGAATGAAGAGTTGTTGGATGATGGGGAATAGAGGGGTAAAGAGTGTGGGCTATGTGAAATGAAAGAGGACAGGGTGAATTGGCATCACAAAGTGAAATTGCTAGGCAGATTGAGGGTACGTGCCGTAACGTTATTGAGGCATCGAACAGAATGAGGAAATATGTATATATATAAACATCATTGATAGATATAAATAACTGGGGCCAATAAGGGAGAAAAGTTATATATATACGATGAACGAGTATAGTCGTTCTTCCATTACTAACCGACAATCGATTAACCATCGAGATAACCGGTAGGCAGAGACACTCATTTAAAACTTTATAAACGTTTACGTTGTACATTTCCACCTTCGCTGTCTTTTTTTTTTTTTTCTTGTCTCATTTACTCGAAAATCACGTCGTTCGAATTCTCGTAAACTCAACCACGTGCCGCTGATAAGATTAGAAAAATAAAAAAAGTATTTCTACATGAGTCAAATTCGAGTCATTGATTATTTTTTACTCTAATCCTAGGTAGATTTTTTAAAAACAAATTATTATTTATTTTATAAATAAAGGTTTTAATGAGTAAGAAAAAAATAAAATCCTGAATGACCATTTAAGTTGTACATACTCTACATACCGTTTTTTATTGATTGCTAATCGGTGGATTACACAAGTGATTCTTAGCACGTGGAGAATCGTGTCCAAGAAATCTACCAACAATTACTCTTCTGTACGCCACAAGTTTCTTATCGTTGTTACTGATCATTCACGCGATCACAATGTTCACTTTTAAATTTCAATTAAATTCAATTCTGGATTCTCGTAATGCAACACTGCACAGTGCATTGTTATTTCAAGATCAGATTTTAATTTTATCAGTTTTTTTCTAACCACTATTTATTCTTTTTTCAATATACAAAGGTCAAGTTTAAATGTCAAGGAAAAAGAAAAAATAGATGAAATAAAATAAAGTAAATAATTTTTTTTAAATCTACTCTAGCACTAATAAAAAAATATATATATATTCTGAATACCATGAATCGAAAGTGATTATAAAGTGCGTGAATGAATGAGTGATAGATAAATGGGTGGAGAAATGCGAATGCCACAGAGTGAAAAAAGATCAATTAGAGAGTAAGAGAGAGAGAGAAATGACCAAATGAAAAAAAAGTGGGTGTTAAAACTTTTGGTGTTTGTTGAAAAAAAAAAAAAAACAACGAGATAGATAGATAAATGAGATTGGGAATTAAAAAAGGCAGAATTAGAATAGAGAAGAGTTGTTGAAAGAGAAGTGTAGATATGTATCAACGCAGCTGTTATCACGTTACGATTCGCACGAGCAGTTTGTAACTTGATGTCATTACTTTTAGTTATACGTATATCCACTAGAATTTAGCATGTATATATGCTTCTCATACTCGGTGAGTGGGTCAAGTTCGAAATACTTATGATAACGGTTAACCCCACCAATTTCTACTCGTACTTCTGCCTCTCTTGTGTTCCAGTTACATGCATGCATACATAACTTAATATATTCTGTACACACTATATCTATGGATAAATTTATGTATAAATATTGCTCTCTATCATTTTATATATCCATTCCATATACCCATGTACATGTAACCTTTCACCAAAACTACCCCTTTTGTATATATTAAATTTTATATATATTCATGACACATTTATGTATTCACTAAACTCCGTTTTATCATTTCAAAATTGTAAATTCCTTAAAACTTTCTTCTTCCGTTGTAGATGTCTAGTATTCTTGTATTTTTTAACCCTCATCAAACGTGTAAACTGTTTTGGTTTTCTCTGCATCTCTTCAGGCCCTCACAATATGTCTTACAAAAGTTCAACAAATACCTCTTTTTCTACCATTATATACACATTTACTCTTTTTGTTTTTTTTCTTCTACCATTCTTGGCTTTTATTCACTTCAGTTTTTTTTATTCTTTTTTAATTTTATTTTGAAAGTTCATTCTTTAATTTAAAAATGGTATTATTTTTTATTTACAACTTTTAGCACATGTGAACTGTTTTGAGTTGTTATGTAATTTATGTACACCTGTTTGACCGAGAATTAATGGGTCTAATGACCCCGGAATAAATATAATAGCCGCAAGGTCGAGGTCTGATTTGTATTTATAACATTAAAACATATTTGTTATTATTTACAATTGAATTTTATTCATTCAGCTTTTTTTTTTCGATTCATGATTTGATTAATTTATACTTAAATTGATTATATGTGTTTATAAACACGTGCTGTTATATAAACAGAAACATATCTATATTTGGTTATCGATAAAAAAAATCCATAGATAGGTTTTAACAAAATTACAGAAATAGTAAAACACGAATTTATTTCTATTTGCTAGATTTACTACATTTACTGATGCGTTTTTGTGGAACTTTTTTTTCTATAATTCATGCGTTATTTCAATGGAAAGTTTATCTCTTTTTAATTTGTTTAATCACTTGTTTTTTTATCTACAATAAAACACGTAATTTTTAAATAATCTCGAGTACAGGTTGTAAATAATTCGTTGTAATCTTTAACAGTAGTTGTAACCATTGAGACTAAATAAAGAAATCAAGGATGAAACAATTTTTTTGTTAAAGAAAATAAACGATAATAAAGTGAAATAAAAGTGAAAACAGGTGATGCGATAGAAGAGATATGCAAGCGGTTAAGAGAACGCACCGTCAAAGATAAGAGTTGAATATAAAAACTCATGTTTTTTTCCACTATATTCATATATACTTTTTTTTGTTTTTATTGGTAAATGACACGATTTTGTAATACTGATGAGCAAGTATGTTTCCAACGAACGAAAAAAAAAACCGCGCGTGCCAAGAACGTGAAATGCAAGAAAAGTTGATAGTTGTACTCCCTAAAATTCCCGAGGGCTTCCAATTTGAGAAAGCTCCAGTACATATATGGTCAACATGTTTACTCGACACAAAAAGTCATCATAATAATTCAACAAACAAAAAACAATGTTTATACGTGCACGATAAAAAACAAGTGAAGAAATAAAATAAAGAAATTAAATCTTGATAAAAAACATCATCTTGATTCTTGAATTGAGACATTTTCTTGATATAAGGTGTAATTTCATTTGTTGAAGCTTGACATAACATTATTTTTAACAGAAAAAAACATATACATATATAAAAAACAAGTCAGTAATAAATAAAACAGATTGTTGTAATTGTCGTTTATTAAATTGATTTAAACGTACGAAAATAAATAACTGGAAATAGAAAAAGGAGTCAATAATAAAAAATAAAAAAAACAGTAACATGCTGGCTGTGTCGTGTGTTGCATTTAGATTTTTGAAGCCCGATAAAATAAAGGTCGTTCGATATGCTTTGTTTTAAATTCCAATGTACTTACAAACCATATGCATCAGACAAATATTTGTTAATCGAATTTACAAATAAACACAATGGATATATTAGATTTATTCACAAGCAGATACTTTTAATATGTTTATTTGCAAAGATATACATAAATGAGAAGTAGTAGATAAGTAAGACGTGAATCTTGTACGAAAATTGTAGATCCATTCATTCATCATCTCATATATCATCGTGCTCATATATATGTAGGTACAAGTTATGTGTGTATTTTTCTGCATGAATAACACGTTCATTGACCGATGCCTCGGTACATATGAGGACGTTCAGTATTACGTACAATACATTGACCAGTTATTCAATGTGTTTCTTTTAAAAAAAGATAAATATACCTTAAAATCTATATACATATATATTGAGATGAAAAAGGGGGCATTGTTATGTCTTGATTCGTTGGTTCACTTGTGGATAATCTACTCGGCCTTGCCAAGTATATATACGAGGTAAAATCCAACAAGTCATCGATAAAGAGGAATCTCGTATTATAAACATCTAACAGTTATATACTCAACAAAAGATATGGAAACTCTTGATAGTTTTAGATTAGAGCGTTATTTATAAATTGGTACCTATAATTTTAAAATCACACGGTATTGATGTGAAATTATATTCGTTTTTTTTTATATTCTCAAAAAAAAACTTGTAGTAGAGTTGGTCTCTCAAAGTGCTCAATAATTAAATAAGAAAAAATGATTTAAAAAAAAAAAAATTCTGAAAGTTGAAGTGAACTAAAATATAATAAATAATTTGTGATTACGACATACATATAAAACGGAAAATTGCCTAGTCTGCCTTGGTGTTTTATCGGTCGACGATCCGAAACCAAGACTAACTTGCCAACGATAAGCCCACAACACATTAATACACACGAAGTAACATTAAATAAGACAGCTGGCTAACCTTGCCCCTGGTCACGGTTTGACTTGACCGTCAGAATGAAAAAGTAAATAAAAAAGTATTTATAATGATTAATGAATGATAGCAATTGTCGTTTTTATAATACAAAAGTGACCCCGCGGCCCGCGCCTTCGACGCGTCGCTGTGTATATTCTTGAGTATCTTTATTATATTTAAAAAAAACGCTAAGCTGTAAAATCCTAATAATTTGTGAATATACAAAACGAAACCCTTTGAATATTATCCGTATTTCAATTTTTAAACCGGAATGCTTGTTGTTAAGTAAGATGCTATGAACCTGGGGTCAGACTTGTATAGTACATATATGGATATACCCTTACTTGCCCGTTTTTTATTTCTTCAATAAAAATATAAAGAAAATTCCCCTGAATATTATCCGTATTTTGATTTCCCAACCGGAACGTTTGTTACGAGTAGGACGCTACGAGCCTCGACTCGTATTCTTCTAGTCCAGCCTATATGATATACCCTTACTTGCGCGTTATTTATTTCTTCAGAAAAAACGCACCGTCAGAAAAGTCTAAAAATTGTTCAATATATAAAGCAAACCCCCTTGAATATTATCCGTATTTCAATTTTTTAACCGGAACGCTTGTTGTTAAGTAAGATGCTATGAACCTGGGGTCAGACTTGTATAGTACATATATGGATATACCCTTACTTGCCCGTTTTTTATTTCTTCAATAAAATTTTCCAACCGGAACGTTTGTTGTCGAATGCGGCACTAAGAGCTTAAGGTCAGATTCGTATAGTAGTTAGAGTACAGCCGATAGAATATAATATACATCTGTAAAAGAAAAATATATCTAGTCGCATAGATAATATTACATTAAGTGTTTTGTTTTTATTATTTTGTATTATTATACTATTTTATATTACACGATAGAATGATTAATTGATTGTTAACATAATTGAAACACAATGTGATCTAGACACTTGTAAGTGAACACAGATAAAGTATCAAGTTGATTGGGTAGTTTAGAGTAACTAGTCTGTTTTACTCATTGAATTGCTTTGGTCAACGAAATGACTATACACGTGTGTTGTTTGTACTGTTGTAAGCTATATCTCAGTTTGATTGTTGGCTTGGTTGATTTTCTCGTCAACTCATGAGTATCAAGATATACGTGTTGTAGTTATACAGGTTGTATGTACAGATACATCCAGAGTGTAATTCTCTGGTTAAAGTCCGGGGACACTTGGCCTTGTGACTTTAAATTTTTCACATTGCCGATCTGATTACATGTCATGTGATCAGCATTTTGACAGCAAAATTGACCTATTCGATTTCGTGTACGTATAATGATCATTAATCATTAATAAAAATATTTAAAAACAAAATAAATAGCTGTAGTACTCAAGGATACTATAATACAATAAATCTTATATACATTTTCAGTTTAATTAATTATTTTTTTTTAGTCAAGATTTTACGATTGTAAAATAATTCAATATATTTTTGTATCATTGATGAAATAAAAATATCAGGATAAAGATCCAGAATATAAAGATTTGAATTCTGTGGGTGTATATATAGTTGAACTGTAATAAGTAACATATAATTGTTTGCAATGCAATATTGCAGGCGCGAGTTGAAAGAAAAAAAAAGAATTTAAAGTAAAAGAAAATAACGAGCAGAGTATGGAGATAATGGGAGGAAACTTGTGTGCTTGTGTGAGAAGAGCTGCAAAATTGCAAGCGAAGGACAAACCCATTGGTGCACCGAGTGTTTATATGTACACAATTTATTTTATATAAGCCGACCGACAGAGATATACTCTGTTGCTGCCACGCGACCAAGACCGCGGGAAACTTACAACAAAAGAGTAAATTTCTTATCTTTTTTATTTTTCATTTTTTAAAGGAGGACTATACGTAAATACTTTACTATATAAGCTTAATGAAAAATAAATAATATCGAATAGTTTTGCGATGATAAATTAACTTCGATTATTATTTAAAAAAATCAATTATCTAGTATATATTTGTCCCTAATGGTACACAAAAAAATTCTTACTTCAACCAAACCATTGCAAGAAAAATCCTGTACTTGAAATAATAAATATAATATAAAAAATAACAAAAGAATTAAAACATCAAGTTCACATGGATATATAAACATAAATATTCTTGAATTGAAACCAAAGAGTGAAGATATTCAAGACACTTTACAGTTAGGCACTTAAAAAAGCCTGAATGTATCGAGTGGGATAAAAAGCAGGAATAAGGCACATTAATAAAAAGGAAAAAAAAAAAAACTAAAGAGGGGCCTGCAATCACGAAGAAACACAGTGTATTTTTACATATCATAAAAAGCTTTCTGTTAAGTTTTTGTTTTATTTTTAAAGCACATAAAAAATAGTTATTATAATGAGACAAGGTCATGATTTTTTATAAAATAAAATAAGAAAGGTAAAGGCAGGGAGAAATGAAGAATTTTTCTGGACATTCGAGATACATGCACAAGAAAAACCAACTGTCAGTATTAAGTGTCCAGTTGTGTGTGTTTAGGTGTACAAGTATGAGTATATATAGTGTATCATTAAATGTGCCAGAGTAGGCGAGAGGGTGATAGAACCTGTGAGAAAGGAATTGAAATAAAAGATGAAATAAATATATATATATATATATGTTTGCTGAATGGTATTTTTGCTTAAACTTGCTGCTGGTTCTCAGACACTCTTGTAGTGCAACTTTTGCATGACAAAGACAAGGGAGGAAAAAAAAATAGCCATATAAGTGCTCAATGCAGACCGAAGACACGTCGTCGCTTTGCACCGTTGAAATCAGTTTGTTCTCTTCTCCGTTTTTTTTTTTTTTTTTGACATTTTAATTTGCTTTACATATATTTATAAATGGCATTTGAAATATATCGCGACACTATAATGTTTATTTTATGATACCATATTTCTAGGTCTAATAAACCACTAATGATGAAAATTACTTCTAAAAATTCAAAGAGATAGAGAAAACATTTATGTGAAAGATATATTGTAGATTTTTGTGCTTCGTTATAGACTAGTAGTGTTATGAAAGCAAGAAGTGCATTAAAAAAAATTGCACGACGCACTTTCACCACTTATCCATATGAACAGAGTAAACCTTATTTTCACTTCTTAATTTTTTTACATATGAGTTTAAAAAAATTGCTGCTCTTGGGGTTAGTCTAGTTTTTCCCCGGGGTTTTTCCTTTAACTGTTTTGTTTTCAAATTTTTTCGTATTGTTGAGCTGGTTTATTATTATCATTTGAGAGAATAGCTGACCTCAACTTTGAAAAATTCACATTGGCGTCGAGAGGCAAGGCAAAATTTCATCTCTGATTTCTTGAAGTATGCTGCTGATGATGCTGCTGTTCTGCCTGTATAGTTGTGCTGAAGTTTTAAAAAAATAATACGAGAGGACCGGTTCCAGAGGATGTACTCTTTCTATCTATCGTTTATTCTTCTTCTTTTTCATCATTATAGTTTTTTTCCTCTTTTTATTTATGTGCTTCTTGTTGTTCTTTGTTGTTCACCAACGTTTTCATATATCTTTCATACTTTGCATGATAATCAACAATATATATAAACACTTATTATTTATTTGTTTATTTTTAATTATAACAGATATTAATTTTTTATTTTTTCATATTTATTTATCGTTGTATCATTCTTGAGATTATTTTCATACCAATATCAAATTTCTTTTCGATGATAATCATAGATAGCTTTTAAATGGAATAATTTTTGTTTTTTATAAATTAATTTATTGAAAAACGAATTATTAAATTAATTAATTATAATTAAATGATGATATTTTTTAATTCAACAATTGAACGACACGAAAAATTAATCTATTGACAAAATTCATAATCATTTTCAATATTTAATTATGAATAAATTAAACATGGCAAATGCACTCGTCTCATCTATATATTTTTGTATTTTTTCATCATTTAATGATTGTCAAAAACACAGATACATATTGAATTGAAAATTTTCAATCACATCATCAAGATTTTTCAAACAGTACTTGATTAATTTTCATTTATAATGATCATCATTATATTACGTATGTGTATAGAGACAAAAAATAATAGGGAGTCAAAAATGAGTACCATTGTGTAAATAAAATAATTGAATTTGTGCTTTATTTTACTTGTATTACAGACAAAGTGAGATTATTATAAACTACTGGCTTCGAACTTTTAACAATCATTAATTTATTTCAATTTTTAATTGAATTGATATTGTTATTTTTTTATTATTCATTTAAATACACAAAAATGTGATTAGTTAGTACTAAAAATTAAAAAAACATTTGCTCAGAAAAAAAAATAGATAGGCATTTGGATTTATTTATTTTTTTTTTTTGTCATTTTTATTTCTTCTAATTTAATTTTATTCTTATTTTCCGTCTTTAGTGTTATGGGAAATGGAATATGTGAATCTAGAAAAAACTAATACTGGCGACGTCGTTGACGGTTGTATGTGGGAGCGCCGGCGCCGCTATCGTCGTCGACGTCGACGTTGTATAGTTTGGGTGGCGCGTGAACAAAGTGGGTTAGGTCGATGAATATATATCCGAGCTTAGAAGCAACGTTGATTCCAATCGCTTAATATCGTCAATTCGTTTTTTTTTTTTATTAAGAAAAGAATAGTTTTAATTCATTAGTTGTATATTTTCACTTGATATCAAGCCAACATGCCAATATTAATTAAATTCGAAACAAAGTTTTGCTTGGATTTTTTTATTTTTACTCTTCAAACTGAGTAATTTATTAAAAAATCATTTTTAAAATAGAACCACTTTTTCATTATTCAAACTCATGAACATAGTTGATCCATCGAATACATAAAGTTCTCTGATAAACATCAATTAAATTTTATATAAAATAATTAATTAAAAAAAAAATAAAAAACTCTTCAGCATTATCAAAAATTAAATTATTATTCTGACTGAAGATGTTTGTAACTTCTATATCTTCGTCTTTTTTCGATCACGGGGTTATCATTTAGACCACGAGACGTCATATCGCAACTTTGTCGACAAAATGGACGACAAAGTTTAAAAGAAATAAAAAAAAAAATTTCGTAAATTTTAAATAATTAATTATCATTATTTTCTACTTTTATAATATAATTATTATTTAAAATTTAATTTATATTATAAATTTTTGAAATATAAAAACCTAAATTGAAAGAGAAAATTTAAAATATATTTTTAGTATATTCTTAATTTTCAAACTAAATTATAAATTAAAGTTATTTTCATTATTATATTCAAAACTATTGTCATTTTTTGATTTTAAAAAATGGCTATGGGCAATTTATTTATTATAAAATTTTGAAATAATATTTCAAGATATGACCATGACTCCAAAGCAACTGGCTGCTTCGTCGTCGGTATCGCTGTGTCATAACAACTCAGTGTCTGACTCATACTCTATATCTATACTGTAACTACTCGTCATCTTGACTCATACCAACTATATGCTCACAAAAAAAATAATTTTATATTCAATTTATCATGTTCTAAATTTTATACTTTGAAATGATTATAATAATACGTATGTATAATTAAAAAAACATTAATATTTAATTTTTAAAAACTTTGAATAAAAATTCTAAAAATAAAAATTTATTTGGAAGAAATTGAAAAAAAAAAAAAAACCCAGGATAACACAATCTTGAATTTTTCGTTAGATAAGTTGAATATTTTTAGAATGTAAAACAGTCATTAAATTTTATTTTTTCGTCAATGTACCAAAATATTATTTTGTTCAAAAAAAAATCATGAATGATGAATATTATATATTCAAATTAAATTATTGAATGAAGTATATTCATAAAAATTTGACAATTTCATATATTTTAATACGAAAATAATTATGAATAATTCTGATGACAAAAAAATAAAAAAAAAACTTGATAACGCATGATGACAATCCAGTTTAAAAACTGCATTGGGCTTTATATAGATTTTTTTTAACGTAGATTTTAATAGAAGAAAAAATAAATAGATTTTTTCCATTAATTTTATTTATCAGATTTTTTTTAAGACTTTTGCTTCGAAGTCCAAAATGAACTTTTTATTTTTTTTTTTTTGACAGCAAAATTGCAATATCACAGTAGAGCTTTCAACTGTCCAATTTTCATAATATATTTATTGGTATCATAATTTACTAATTTATTGAAACACTGATCGATATTGCAGATTAGACAAATATCAAATAGTCAATTACCGAAAAACGAGACAGTCACGTTAACGTCAAGTGTATATGTGCGATCAAGTATTTATATATGTATAGAAATGGATATAGCATCGATCGTTTTGCCAATTGTAGTATGCATCAGACTTGGTGAACACGAGGTTAAAAAAAAAACAGTTTGTTTTACCTTCTCACACTCGTTGTGGTGTGTATATCCGACGGTCCATATTCTAGCATCCGTTTGTTAAGTTCATCTCAACTTTGAATAATACCAGAGTTCACCTAAATATAACCTTTTTTTCCCACCACTTTCAATAAAACCTCTACGTATATATATATTTTCATCTCATAAATAATTTCACTTGATATTACACGTAATGTAAATCAAGCTTTTATCAATCATCAAATTCAAAAAATAAAATAAAAACTTTTTCATCAAACTGTCATTTTGACAGTTAACACCTAAACTTTATTTTAAATAATTATAATTTATTATTAAATATACAAAAGTTCAAATAATAATAGCAATGTATTCCAACCAATATTTAAAATTATAATAATCGACTATATACTAATCAGTGCAACTTGCCTGCTATTTAAATAATTTACTCTATGCGTTTGCAAGTTGATGCAAAATACACCATTAATAAAGTTTGATAATCAAAAAAAAATATTCAACAAGAAATTATCAATCAAAAAATTTGTAATTTGTAATATTACAATAAATAATTGAATTAAAATTTTAATTCATGAAACGTGATGCATATCGTATCCATCTCAGTGATTTTTTGATAGAGAATACATATATATTTATAATTTATATGTATACTATTAAATTTACGAATATTCGGACTTTGCAAATCTGGATATGTGTAGATGTACATATAATAAATGCACGTTTATGTATGTATGCCTGACTGAAATAATGAAGGCACATGAACGCTTGAAAATAGGCAAAAAAAAAAAAATCCGCCAGGCGAAATGGGTGGGTGTAAATGAGGGTTGAAGAGGGTAGAGAAATGGAAGTGTTGAACAAGTGAGAAGGAAGGATAAAGTAGGATAAATGATAGTATGTATGATTGCGCAGAAGCGAGGGTCAAATGAAAAAAATAAAAAAAAAGGAATAAAAAAATCGGACTGGTACTAGAAGAGGTAGGGTGTTCGTATCGATCGTACTAACATCGAGTCCATATACCCATTTTCATGTACATGGACTCTAATAATATATAGATACTGTATTTATATATTATATATATTTTTAAAAACATAATATATTTTCAGACCTGATGATGAGTACTGTAAATACATACGAAAACTGTAAGTCCACAAAGTCCATGTAAATAAATCTCTTTTGACGTTGTTTTTTTTTTTTTTTCAACCCCTTGAATTTTTTAGTATTTTTCATAACTAAATTGTTTATTTATGATTTTTAACCGTGTTTTTATAATTTTTTTATTACTGGAATTTATTATAAGTACATATGCGTGAAATTTTTTAAAAGAAAAAATTTACTTGCGGGATATATGGTAAATGTTAAAACGAGAAGAAATAACACGAAGAAGGTGGAAAAGAAAAAAAAATGAGATGCAGGAATGGAATAGAAAACCTCGTGGATCTTTTTATAAGGGTGTATATGCTTTTTATAGAATCAGGGTGTATGTGTGGGTACTTGTCATGAAAAACGTTGTACACGTGGCGTTGTAGAAATAAACGTCGTCGAAAAAAAACAATGATAGTGGTTGCAGGCTTAGTAGGCGTTTACGTGAGTACGGAAACTCGATCGTAATTTTTTACATTAAATAATATTAAAATTCATGATTTAATGCAGGTGTAATGACGATTATTTAGAACCCTCGATGGAAGTACTTTAAGTTATTTTTGATCATTTAAAATTATCACATACTTGACCTATAATATTTAAAAATAATGAATTATATAAAATTTTTTTGTACATCAAATATTACTGTTAAATTTATTTAATAAATGGGAATCGATTTTTTCTAGATTTTGTATTATTTATTTATTTTTCGCTCGTCGATATTGCATTAGAGTATTAGGCTACATTGAGAATTTCGAAAACGAATTTCCACCCTCCTCTTTATTTTTGTTTTTATTTTTATATAATAACGTAACACGCTTTTGGAATTTTTTTATTTTTTTGTATCAATTTTTGAAGGGGATGAATAGGGGTTTGCCACAAAAAGAGGGCGCAGTTGTCGTGAAAAAAATCCTTCTGGAGAAAAAAAAAAAAGGAAAATCGATTTGCGTCGACCCCAAAAAGTCGAAAAATAGTCATTTCTCATTTCCAGTAAAAAATGTAATGAAAAAAAAAAAAATTTTAATTAGAAGTAAAAAAAAAAAGCAAAAATAAATTTGAAAGACGATTTTTCAAACTTGGATATTTAATTCAAGTAGAGTCATGAAGTAATTTTTTTTTCAAATTAAAAAAAGTAAAAAGCAGTTGATGCTCATTAATATATGTGTGTATATTTTTTATTTTTCAAGGATCTTTAATGATGAGGGTGATATACGAATATTGAAGTATGAAGACTTTTCCTGGTGACGGTGAGGTCGCGATAGTCTGAAGAAGATCGATCCATCGCGCACTCTGGAACCTATCACACTGGTAAGCTTAAACTTGAATCAGAAATTATAGACGTTTTAAAACTACTGTGTAATAAAAGAAAAACCCTCCGACAAACAACCAACATCACGCAAAAGGTATCTGCGATTTACCTCACAACTTGTTCCCTTATTTTTCTCATCTTTTTGACTTTCGAAGTCGTATTTTTATTTTATTTTTCATCTTCATCCCCAAGATCAGCTCCAATACACAGAAAAAACTGACGGTTTGAGGATAATAGGTCGAATTTATTTTCAGGGGACTTTAATGCTGACTGTCATCACTCATTATATATATTTCTTAACTTTATTTCATATCTACAGCTTTATTATTCAAATAGATATATTTTTATTTTTATTTTTATTTATCTAAAAACTTTTATTTTCAAATTAAAAAAAAAGGAAAACGTTATTTGTGTTTGTGAATATTTATAGATTTAGGATAAATATAACAGACAAATTTCAGTTTTGAATGTTCATAAATATTTCGTAAAGAGATCGGTGAGTGACGGTGTCAGGTGAAAATTTCAAGTGGCAGAAAAGTAGACAAGTAACGTAAATTTACTAGGAAAGAATTGAAAATGGGATAAAAAGCATTGGTAGAAAAAGACGGCTTGTCGATTAAACTTTTTTTTTTTTTTTGTATTGAATTTAAATTTAAAAATAGTAAAACAACTTTGTCTGATTACTCGAGGATTTCTTAAATAATTTAATTTAATTCTTTCTAAAGCTTCAAAAATAAATAGTTTGAGATATTTTATTATTTATTTGCAAAGCATACGGCCACAAATTAAAAGAAAATGAATAACAAAAAAAAAAACAGGCAAAAGAGAAATGCGAAGATACATGAAAATAAAATTAAAACATAAAACAAAAAATAATTGAAAAAAAATATTAAAATTGAAAATAACAGGTATATGCAAGACAAGTCTCGTAGAAATAAATATATATGACGAAGAAAAATGAGAATGGGGGATGAAGTTGGATGAGAAGGTAAAGAATGATGAGGGGAAATTGCGAGATGATGAATAAAAAGAGGGACTTTATAGTTGACACAACGTGGAGCAATGAGAGTATAAGAATAAAAAAAATGTATAGAAGCTGACGTACGATCGACGGTGACAAAGTATTTTAGAATGAGAAGAAAAAATATATACATCAGAACGTAGAGTAAAATAAATAATCACGACTGGATAAATGCATGAAAAAACAAAATAAATTAAAACTAAGAAACAAAGTAAATAAAATTATGTAAAATCCCAGTAATAGAGATGGCAAAAAGTACAAAATTTTTACACACTCCAGGTGATAATTATATCAATTTTTTTTTTTATTTATTTTTCACTGTAAAATATCAAATCCAAATGAGTCCAAATTTCAACCCAAAATCAATTATATTCTTTGATTCCTTCAAAGTATATTAAAATAATTTATCGATTATTATTTTTTTACTTGCAACGAATATACTAGTGTAAATTTAATTAAACTGGACATCATATTGTTAATACTAAAACAATATGAATGGATCGAATATTGTACACACGCAAACGATATAACATGGAAGGAAAAAGATATAGATGAGTATATTTATACTATGTTTGCAGTATTACAAATATAGACAACTAATCATCGTGGTAATCCTGGATAGAATAATTGTTTTCCAAACTCACCCGCACAACATATTGTGAATATAATGAATCTATTCCTGGGGGTTATAATACATACACACGTATGCATTCGTCATAGACAAATACATGCTGCAGTTATACAACTTTTTAAAAAAATATGCATATTATATACACAGTAGCGCAAACGAATACCTGCTGTCGTTAACAGTAGCATCAGTGAATTCATTTTATCGTAATATTAATGTGACGAGTCGGCTTTCTGTATACCAAAATATACTTTGTTTACAAAATATATTATGTTCCTTGTATAGAACGTATGCACTGTATTGTTTTATATTTATTAATGAGTTTAATACATAGGCAATTGATATGTTATAATTATTCCCATATAAAAATATAAAATTAACGAGTACAATGCAAATAAAAGTAGAAAAAATTAGTTTTTTGATTCATCTTGTTGGCATAAGATGTAAATATATTGGACCTACAATGTAATCAATACCAATTAGTGTCCAACAGGTTATATTAAATGATATTACAATTGTGGCCATGAAAAGTATTAATATATTTATAATGGAAATTTGTTGCATGCTGCCAAGTAGTAAGGATCAGTTATCGATCAGACTCAGGCGGTTTTTTTTATTTTTCAAATTCTACATTTGGCCAGCAATGTATATACGATTAGTGGATTGCAATTACGTTAAAAGTTCATAAAAATAAAAAGGCTTGAGTCAGTGGATCCAAAAAAAAGCTATATTTTATCGGCTTAAAAATTTTTAAAACTTCAAAGTGCTAACGTAAAGATAAGCCTTACTTTTTAGAAAAAAAAAAAAAAAGTATAACAATTCTCATTTTTATTTAATTTCTTTTTCTAGTGGTTGGAATCTTTTGTTATTAAATTGTTTATAAAAATACATATTGACATTCTACTGACGATGTATGTAATATGCATAAATTATATACTAGAAAAAATCAGTTCTTTTCATTTTATTTTTTGTTAAACGGAAATGTGCAAATGGTGATGATGCACATGGTTATATAGTCGATTATTTACCCCGTCCAATTCAGAATAATGACTAATGGATACACAGGGTATTTTCAACTGGCAATACATATTGAAGATAAATGCTTTTTGCTTTTATAAAACATACACTTAATGTCATTGAATATAATTGTACGTTTTCCGGATTAAAAACAATTGCAATTATTTTAAATTAAAATAAAATGAGTTAAACTTTTTTTCACTTTTTTTTTTAAATTTAATTTATAGCAAGTAGTTGAAGATATTTTCCAGCGAGAATTTAGTAACAGTGACAGTAATAGTATTATAAACAAAGAAAGTAAAATTAATATTGAAAGTTGATGAGAGAAATTTCATCATTATTTTTTTATACTATGTGAATGCAAAAATATCATTTTTTTTTTCTTTCTTTTTTTGTTCAACTTGTTTTTTTTGTTTTATTTTTGAATTTATAATTGTATGAAATATGCATAGAACATAAGGGAAGAGATGTGGATGTGGTGTGTGAATAGATGCTGTAGAAAATAAGGGTATGTGAATGTGACAAATTATAATTTTGAGCTTTTCGATGGAGGTAGCGGAAATTGTAAATTTCATTGTGTCCATGTTTGAGGTTGGTCGTTGTATGGTTTACGAAATACACAATAGAACATTTTCTCTAATGAAATATTTTTAAAAAAAATATATTCAAATTTGAATTTGAAAATGACATATTGCATTTAATCATATAAAATTGTGACTTTTATTTGAAAATTTATATTTTTATTTTCAAACCATTATTCGCGATAAGAAACTTATTTCATCAAAACGAAAACAATATTAATTTGAATTACTAAAAATAAATATTGAGGAATAAAAAAAAATCCTAAATATAGCCACTAATGTTTTTTAACATTTAACATTAAGTCTGATGACTTTTTTTTTCTTTCCATTCCTTTCACGTTCTGTTACCAGTCGCGCATTGATTCGCGCGAGAGGCACGCGAAGGTAAACGAGAACCCGACGTCTATCCAAAAAACGACAAATAAAATAAAAAAAAAACGGAGACAAGAAAAAGAATGAAGAGAGCTTCAAAGTAAAAAAAAAAATCGAGATTTGCAATAATGAAAAAAAAAAAAATCAAGGTGCTGGAAGAGGAGAGAGAGGCTCAGAAATTCAAGCTTACACGCTGAGTGCGAAGATTTGCAATTGATTAATGATGTATAAAAACTTATTCGATATCGAAGACGATAAAATTTATAGTTTCATTATCACATTTGAGCTATTCATACTAGTGATATTTTCTTTATTATAGAAATAATTTTTTTAGATTATTTGAATTTTCTAATATGGTGCATTGATTAAATATAGAAAATTCAAGAAAAATTTAATTTATCAATTAATCAATAAATATTAATAAAACAATACATTGTTGTAATGAAATATATTTGATTCATCAATATCTGTTGGATACCATTTATCAAAATACCGTATTTGATAATCAAAATGAAAAATAATCATAAAAATGCAATTAAATATTAAAACTATACTAATTAATTTGCGTTATACTCAAAATTAACAAGAAAAACATAAAACATAAAAAATTCACAGGGTAGATTTTATTTGTCCAAGAGTGTACGAAAGAACAGAGAGTGCAAAAGAGGACACTGGTTAAATTTCTCTGTCAAAATATATATAGAGCTTGACGGTTGTACTGCGAAATCTCTCGGCCAAAAAGCCACGCGTAAAACGTACTCCAAAGTTATATTATATACTTTCCCACATATATATAGATACACATCACCAATATACATACATGTTTGTGCAGTAATATTGCAAAATTATGATTGTGAGAGACTATCACACTAAAGCCTCCTGCTTTTAGACTCATATATATACATTCATATGTGTCAACTAACACATTGTTGCTGTATATTATAACTGAGTATGTGTACACATAGACTAAACATACATTTATATTCGAAAAAATATTTATATCAATGTGTATATATGTACTTATGAGTGTGTATATATATGAGTGAGGTCGGTGAATGTGTTAGGGATAGAGCATTGCCCCTCGATGTGACTAACACAGATCACCCTCTAGAACCCACCAACACCACCTTCACAAACACAAGTCAATATGCATCTCGACATTATACACAGGCACACACATAAATTTTTAGTATCAAATCCCTTCCAAAAGCTTGTCAACCTCCCGTTTGGCCCACTACCATCAGTATCATCATCATCATCATCATCATCATCATCATCATCCAACAAAAACACCTACAACATATATATTTTTTTTACTCTTATTTGCTCATCTACCAACATTTTTTTTCTCTCTCTCTCTGTCTACATATTTATATTTATATATTTTATATGCATTTATTTTTTCCTGCATTTTTTATTATTATAATATACTTTACGCCTTTTTGATACTGGAAAAATGAAATTACCAGTTTTAATTTATTATTTTTATATTATTTTACATTTATCTTTTATTCAATATCATAATTTTTTGCAAGCTCTACATGTATACTTATTTTTAGGTCTCATGTTTTTTTTGAGCTTTTATTTCTATACATTTTTTTCTAATATAAGAAGAGAGCTTTTAGCATTTTTTCTAATTTATATTGTATACTGATGCATAGATTGACGTTTTGTTTTCAAGTTATGAAATTTTGACAATTGCATGCAGATTTACTACATGTGCACTATTATGTACATGTGCTTTTTCATAATGTGGATGAATGTATATCTAAATTCTGTGTATGCAACGAGTTCTCAGTTTTCTCCTTAGTTTCTTTTTTATATTACTTCTCTCCTTCATCAATGTCTATCTAGTTCCAAGTTTCTTCTTTCTTGATCCAACACTCTCTCATTTTATCTTCTATACATATATGAGATGAGTTTGCTGCGAATGGCAAATGAAAGAGGATGAGTTAGAATCGTGCCTTGTCTCGTAGTCGATTCTCCCTCTACCGACTTATTCCCCTCAATTTATGAGTGAGAAAGATAACAGCTTATACATTACAGTGTTTCTGTATAGGACAGAATTTAGATAGTTTGCGCAAGTCAGAGAGATAATTGTAATTTAGTGAATGTTTGAGAAGGATAGAAACGCAAGCAAAAAGTACTTGGATAGGGTGAGCTTTTTTACTACTTTTTTTAGAGCAAGAAAAAGAACGATGTGGGACTAAAGTTACCTCGTTGATTTTGTTGAAGTTAAAAGGAGAAAAAAGATGATATTCAAGGATGGTATAAAAGTTGATAGTGGGGTATATTGTGAGGGGATAAAAAATATATTAAAAGGAGAGAAATAAGCGACAACAACGACGATAGTAGTATAACGTTGGGCAACTCGATAAAAAGAGAAAATGTCTGATAAACAAAGAACACAATATTCAACTCTGTATCAACTCTTTCCTTGGTTCTCTCAGCCACTCTCTTGTTACTATCTTTTTTCATTATATTTTATATTTCAGTCTTTCTCACATAGAATGATTCCCGCGCCCGTTAGACGAGCTTCAGAGTTCCACTCTCTGAAATATCTCACCGAGAGAGAATATTATAGAGACAACTTCGTGTACCGAGAATGCTTGTTGTTTATTATAAATATATATATGTGGGTGGGTGGGTGGGTGGGTGGGTCGATGGATGTATATGTGTATGTGGATAGATGCTAGTTGGGTCGGTGCAAATGTTTAAATGTGTATGTCTGGCTTTACCAGCAATGATGCCCATGTCTCTCCCCTTTACATTGCTTATGTTCACTCTGTTAAAGGATAAAGAGAAAAGTTGAAAAGCAACAAGGGTAAAACATATAATAATCGAGCTGGAAAAATTGAGAAATACTTTAATCATTTTTATTTAATTTTAATAAATATAATTAAAAAGAAAATAATTAAATGAGAAATATTTGTTTTCAATAATTTAATTAATCTCATATATTTATCTGAATTTTTAATGATTTTTTTTCTGTATGCAAATAAAGTTAAGTGAGCCTAGAGAGGCGTGCTGGAAATGAAGTCTTATTGAAGTTGCTTGATTTTCTTTTTTGTTGACTTGGCACATTGATATATTTTTTTATTGTAATTTTTTTTCCTCTTAATATGAAAGCAGCCTCATTGTACTTAGTATATAGCTGTATGATGCATCCCCACAAAGTGCATGACAACACTGAATTTTCGATTAAAAAATTACTATGTTTCTTTCTACTGGCTATATGAGTGTATGGATGTAGTTGTAAAATAAAGTCACTGAAAATAAATAAATAAATAAACAGATGATCATTGGGGATTCCTTTCTCAGCATTCGGCAAACAGACAAGGAGAGATGAAATTATATATATAGATATATATAAAAAGTTCTTTTCTCTTTTCTCCCTTCAAAGCATCCTTTGTTCGTTATACGTTCAACGTCCCCTGGGAGTAAGCGTGTTTTACGTGCTTCTTTCTTCTTCACAGTAACGTACAATAGTCATACAAGTACCCACTATTTTCATCCTCATTTTTCCTTATGACCAACCAACGAAACTGCAAAAAAGCTCCGTTGAAAAAAGCATCATATAACTGTAATTACTCCTAAAAATGTTAAATACAATATTTGATAACAATTTTCTTGTTTCTAAGATTTAATAATACTCAAAAATTCAGATAAAAACATGGATATATAATACTAATAATTTCTTTATTTAATTTTTAATTTTACATTTATTTTCCTTCATTTTTTCGCACTTTTTTTTACCTGTGATATAAAAGCATAAACCTGATTTCCATTCTACGGCACTGCCTCATTTCTCCTCTTTTAATTTTTTTTTTCCTCAACCAAAGCCCCCACTTGATATAATTTCTTTTTTTAATGTTTTTTTATCCAGTTTTATATCTGGCTCTCTTTTTTTTCATCTCTCTTTCTCTATTGCTCTCTTTGTACAGAGCTTTCCCCGCTGCTGACTATTCGCGCATCGAAAATTCATTCCCACATGCGCCGACTCAAAAGCCCCCAAGCAAGGTACAACATATATAAACTTGTATATATATATATATATATAAAATGTGCCATCTCATTTTATCATTTTGCTTATGGGTTTGTCAGGATTGGTCGAGTATATTCTCCAATCAAATAACGTTACGAAAAGCTGGCGCATTCTCAACACACGTGGGTTGACATGGCACTTTTATATTTTCGCGGTACTACTAGCAAAAAAAACGTCAAAAAGCTGTATAAACGTTTTAGAATGAGAATTTTATGCTATATATAAAAGCGAGTTGCTTATACCTTGCATTCAACGTACGTAAAAACACCGATGGTTATAGAGCTGTAGAGTATTTTTTTTTTTGCCACGTGGCTCTTCCGTATACTTTCTTTTTAGTTTGCTTGTTTATATTTTTTTCTATCTATAGAACAAGTGAAAATGACTTGATTCATTTCTTCTATACTATCAGTACATTCTACAATAAAAATATATCACATTTACTACATCACGATGGATTATTACAATGTAGTTAGCAGTTTAGCACTGAGCTTTTTATTAATTGTTGACTATAACGTTTCACTTCTCTATCACTTCCACGACTGCCATGAATAGTCAGACATTCAATGCATTCTCTCCTTCATCAAAAAACTTTACTATTGCCTCTGTTTTTCCCTCTCTTCTATTTAGTTTATAGGAAAGTGTATCTATTATATATTCATTTTGATATTTTTTCATGCATACGTGTGACATAGAGTGATTAAAAAGCGACGTTCGAGAGAGCTTTACTGTTTAACAATCAACCAAGCTTTCGGAGTTTCTATGCTATATACCATACACTGCAGTTTATCTTTTAAAATTCTACTGTTGGTATAGATATAAAACACCGCAGTCCCGCACTGCAGTTCTATCATGATGCACGTGAATTCTACAGTTATACGTTCAATTTACATTCGAGCTTTTTTATCAAATATTATGCGTTTGGATGATGGACGGATTTTACACTTTTTTTGGGACCTTGAATCATTAGAATTCTATTTTTTTAATATCTACAAATTAACGTTCAAATTAAATTATATTATACACACTGAAATTTTTTTTTTCTTCTCCATAAGGCTTTTTTCTACTATGATAGATTATATACTTGATATGTAATAATTTTCTTTTCTATATCAAACACGTTTCTGAATAATTATTATAGTATCCATAATTAATAGATAAATTATTTATGTTATATAAGAGTTGAATGAATTGATATGTAAATAAGATCCGTCATCTATGAAAAAAAGCCTCAATAAAAATTAAAACTAGTTTTTTTTATTTCGTTTTAATTTGCAAAAGAAACAAAAAAAAATTGTTGATATTTACAAAAATTTTTTCGACCTGTACTTTTCGACCTTGACTGTCACTTTGGTATCAGATGCATGTTTATATATATGTAGATATATTTATATATATATATGTGTTTATGTGTCTATCTATCTTACAAACGAGGCCGACATTGAAGGTCGCAAAACTACGCGACGCCAATAATAAAAAAAAAAAATATCATCCACATATTCACTCTTTATATAGTCACGCAACACACGCACAAATGTGCAAATAAATCCATGCATTATTTGAATACAAAAAAATTTGTAAAACAGATAACAATGACAGCAGTAATTACAGTCTGAATATTTTTCCAATTTACGAAATAAATCATTATCAAAATATAATAATCAATTTTCTTTTATTGAAATTATAAATTTTATTATTATCCTCTATTTTGATAATAAAAAAAAAATGTGCCGAATATAAATTGGGATGAAAAATGTAATAACAAAAGGTCGTATACCTTGTATCTTTTCCAAAGTAAAAGATCGATCTCGTGACTTCTTGAGGGCAACCAGTGACTTCCGGTCAACTATGTCGTGATACTTATAATAAATATATATTGAGCTTAAATGTATACACATATATACTTGTACAATTATATGTAATGCATGCATGCATGTGTAAGAAAACGTGCAAACTGGACAAAAGGGGAAAACGAATAAAAAATGTGGAAAAAAATCAGAAAAAAAAACAATAATAATAAGAGAACAGAAAGGCAGAGGCCAAAGCCAGACAGAGTGGCCTTGCTGTTGCCTAAATAGGTCAACACGACCGAAAAACATATACACATTTATGTATTTACGCTTATTTTTATTCGTGAAATTATTACAAGAATGTAAAAAATAAATTGACTGATAATCAACGTGAGTGAAATAGTCATTATTCCCATGGGATAAGCAAACCAACCATCGATTTTCTAAGCTACTAGTATACTTAGTCACCCGCTAATGTATACTATAAATTGTCATTTTTCAAAATGAATAAATATATTTTTTCTTAATTTAAGAAAACATATATTTCCCCAAGAAATATGTTTCTAAATGACGAAATAATTTTTATTATTAATGATATAATTTTACAAGATTATCATCATATCGAGTGATGCAACCAGAGGATAATGACCAAGTGTCAATGACAATAAAGTAAAAAGTCATGCTGAGTGCAATAAACTATAAATTGATGTATAATTTTATCGTAAAAGTATATTTATATTTATTCTTCGCGCGTGCGTATTTATTTTTTTGTGCAATATGTATACAAAATGAATTGATGTTGGATGACTCAAGTTTCAATGCGGTAGATCAATTGACTCAAATGGCCTGAAAGTTCATCATCAAAGAAATAATACATCCCTTAAAATCTTCTTAACATTGCAGCAGTAGAATTTTTTTTTTTTTTTTACAATAATTTTGCTTTGTTTGTTATTTTTTATTTGATAATAATAACAAATGTAACTTCATTTGATATTTTTCTATATTTATGTTTTGAATGATAGAGCGAAAGTGTGATGATAAAAAAAAAAGGAAAAAACAGTATACTTATATATATATAAGAATTTATGGAAGAATCTGGCGGATAAGAAATAGTGCAAATTCCCAAGTGGTGCGAATCTCGATTCAACAAGTTGATACGACAGCTGTTGATGAGGCTGTAACCATGTAAACGGTCTACATATATTCATATGTATATGTTATGTATAAATAATAAATATCTATATAGACGTCACACATATATACAAAACAAACATAAAGAAAAAAATATACTCAAGACGCTTTTGAACCCATATAGGTGTTTAGTTTTTCAAGTAAATATACTGATAAGACTCGTATTCATATAATACATGTACATAAGAACACGTGAGGGTACGTACGTACAACTTCAAAACACCAACCATATATGTTTGATAAAGTTAAAGCTGATATTTTATCAAGTCCAAGAACTGTCATCAATTTGTCACAGAAGTAAATTCAATTATCTATACGGAAAGTTCAGAAAAAGCTTTTTTTACTTTGACTTTTTTGACGGTCAAGCTCTTAATAGAATGACACTGGTTATACTGCATCGATGCTTTTGATTGTTTCAATAATCGTATGTTAGTGAGTCAATAGTCATCTGTATTATGCGATGAACGTGATGTCGCTTCGTGTGGCACGTTAATTTTGTGTGTTTGGAATGCGAAATAATTGCTGGGTAGCCTTGAGTCTATCGCAGTAGCCCAAGTCAATCTATGATCAGCCGTCGACAGTCGCCTCATTAGTCTCTCACCTCACACTTGACTATTCTTCCAACTCGCAAACATCATTTTTATAATAACGTTATTTTTTCTACACATCAAGACACACATATTCTTTAATAATATATCATATATATATAGTTTTTGACATTATTATTTTGAAATCCGAACTTTTCATATACCATTATCAGCAAATTTTGAATATTTTCGTGTAACGATCTATTTATCAAACTTGTCGAAAGCATTTTACAAACGAATATCACATTTTCTTGCAAAATAACAATAAAACAAGTAAACACAATTAAAAAATTACATATCATCATTATTATTAATGTTAATTGAATAAAATAAATTAATTTAATGCTTTTGATTCTCAATGAGATAATGATTATGTAATATTTTGTTTTATAACAATACACAATATATACACATATGTATGAGTGATCAATTCATCTAATGGAATACGTTGGAGACCACTAAAATTCTAGAGGTCACGTTTAGGCTATCGTACTAATGATGATTGATAATAGCATATGACAATGATTTTGGGAATAGTGCTCACGTGTTAATACTTACACTACATACACTCACCGACACAAACTATGTTCATTTATGATGAGTTTGTGTGTTAAATATTCGACAAGACAAGAATGAAGATGAGTGAATATTACAGTAATAAAAAGTTATTTAACAATTTACTTGACTCATCCTCAAATACGCCAACTTTTCGCCAAGATATCAGTCAAGTGTATTGCATATTATTCTCAATTGCAGATGAGTGATATGCAAACTAAATGTATCATAAGTTTATAGATGTATATGTGCTATAAAACACGCATGCAATATATTTTTTTACATTGATATATACACAACAAAAGAAAGAATAAATACACTTGTGACATTTTCAGTCACTTTTTATTAAGCACATATACATCTCATATTTTATTTTTATTTTTTTTCGTGCGAGTCAAAGACACTCATGGTCACGAATATATTTATTATTGTTATAAATATATATGAAATTCCTGACCTACTACAAAGTGTTTCCGCATGACTATATAATAAATTTTTATTTGTACATGTGTATATCTTTAACGCCGATAATATGATTCTCTTGTCGACTTAGCTAATCGGTGTTTATACAACCAAATAAATCATATGACGAAATAATGATCCTATGAATTAACACTTAATTCATCTTGACACATGAATCATTGGTTTATTTTGAATTAATTTGTTTCAGTCATTTAATTTTATAATTTATTGATAATATGATTTTTTTTTCTTTCTGCTTTTCATGTTATCTATATATATATATTTATTTTATTTTTTCGTGGATTTCATTGGTATTGGTTAAAGAACGTGACACCGCACGAGACTCGTAAAACATTCTAGACTTTGCCGGGGGTTGTAAATAGTGTGTCAGTGCGGTTCATTCACGAGTTTGACTTTTGCTTTCCCAGGCGTAAACAGCAGGAAGCCTTTTTCAAATACTCTGTTTACTTTTTTTATTTATTTTTTTCATCATCTCTCTTTCCCATTTTTTTATTTGTAATGTCGAGAGGGTCAGGGTTGCAAGACCACTCTTTATCCGTACAGATATTTGGGACAAAAGTGTATGTGAACTAAAATTTTTTTTTAGTATTAAAGATATACTTGTAAATTTAGTGGAAAATTATTATTGCCAGGGAAAAATTGAGTATTAAATTATATTAGAATTGCATAACATGTATATGAAAAATTTTACACGACAACTTATTTGATAAAATGAAATATTGTCCACAAACGATGATGTATGCCACAAACGAGATAAGTCGGTGTGGTATTTCTGATAAGATATTATTTTCTTATCACGATATTTCAAGTGTTAAGGTGTATTTCTCACCAATTAATAATTTATCAAACTAGATAATAATAATTTTATTTTAATCAAGTTTGAGAAATAAGAATTATATTGATGTTTATACAACATAATATATTTAATTTCATTATGATTTATTAATTACTTTGACATAATAGATCAAAGCTATTTAAATATTCTGCATTATAACATCATATATACAAATTTTTTACGTTCAATTTGTTCGCACATCTGAAGAATATATTTTAAGTGAAATCTCGTGACCACGTTCTATTTTATAAATTTTTTATAAATAGAATTACGCACCCTTATGTTTCTCGTGCTTGTGAATACGTACGTTTATAAATTTATATGTTTATTTATCCGCTGAGCAAGTCGTAGATGTTATGTTTTAAAAAGTTGATAATATTAACTGCTAGATTAAGCATTCAAAAATTCAATCGAATTTTGAGTTTTACTTTACATTATATGTATAATTTTTAAGAATATTCTCTCGAGAATAATTTTCTCTTTTATCGGCTGAGATATGATTAAACAACTTATTGCGTACTTTTATAATTATAAAAAATTTTATTTTATATTTTTTTCTATTAAGTATTTGTCTTTAAATTAACAAGCTTATAAAAAAAATTAATTGTGGACAAAGAGCCGAAATTCATAAAAGAGTCATTAAAACAAGTAGAACTAATCATTAGTCATAAATTATTATCTAATATTGGGCAGTGAAATAGGGAAAATATTAGAGGAAAGAAATGTCTGAGCATGACGGAGTTTTTCTACTTATTTTAGCAGCCACTGGCCAGTTTCAATAGCATGCACTTATTAGTATTTGATAATGATTATACTGTTTTTTGAGTAATAACGAAAGAGAAAAGGTGATTCTTTTTGAATTTTTTTATTTCCAACACATGGCGTATATTTTTTTTCAAATTTTATACTATTCTTAAGTTGTGCGCCCTCGCGAGTTTAGTCAGACGTGAATGCAGCGCACGAAAATACACTGTTTGAAAAATATAATTATATACATAAATAGAAGTATAAATAAATGGAATATTTTAAAAAAAAATACATTTATATTTTAAAACAATATTTAATAAATATTTAATAATTTTTATTTATATTTTTTCATTTTTTTTCCATTTATACTTGTGGTTGTTTTTAATATTATTATAAGCTAACATACAGAGTGTATATGAAATGTTTGCGACGCCAGCAATTCGCATGTCATGTCGTAAAAATGTTTTCGATGAATTTTCTTATGCTGTATAAAGTAAAATCTGGCAACACTGCAATAGTCAGCCAAGGCAAACGCGCACTCTGTGTGTCTGGCCACATTGGTTGGAATATTCTCTTTGGCTGGTTTAACATTATATATATGTATATATATAAGCATATATATATATATATATATTTAAGCATATATATATAAGTATATATATTTTTGCGATATATCTACACACATAAAACACATACAAAAATACATAGAACACACTGCGCGGGACCTCACTCACTCCGAGCTTTTATCTCATCAACACCGATTTTTCCAACAACAAAAATTATATTTTTAAAAATTTTAATTATTTTTTCCTTTCGTTATCTTCATCACATATATTTATATATACTTATATATTTATTTGTGCTAAAGGTCATTGTTCGACATCACACTTGTGCCGATCGATAAAACCAGAGAATCGATTTTACATGCCTTGGGGTTAAACCTGCGTTATAACAAAAAAAATAAAATGAAAGAAAGAGAAACAAACAATTTTTATTTTTATATTTTTTTATTGATAATAATTCTTAAATATCTTCTATAATAAAATCACTCTTAATGATATATATACACTCATATAAATATAGATAAAAAAGTTTTTCTTTTTGTCAGTATAATAAAGCAATTAAAGTCATCAAGTAATTTACATCGTTATCAGACAATTATTTCATATTTCCAGTAATGAATATAAGAATCTAGTCTATTAATAAAAATAATAATTAAAAAATACGATTCAATGAATCATGATTTTGAAATCATTCAATTTTCACAGCAAAACAATGTAAATAAAATAATTACTCATTAAAGGGGTAATAAAAAAAGATGATAAAAAAAATAAAGCTTATTAAAAGCTGGCACGCGACCGCAAAAGAGAAAAAAAAGTAAAATAAAAATGAAAAAAAATCTACCTTTAAAATACGGACAAAAGGGCAATGTAGAGGGATGCAATTGAACCTTCCCTGTGGTGACTCTATTGCCCACCTTTTATTTAACACTTTACGCTTATGCCAGAGTATTTGCGGTCTGTCTTAATAGGGGATTTTCCACTTTCTTCAAACATCATAAATTATTATGCAAGCTCACTCATATGATATATATATATACGTGCGGTTGCAAAAGAATCTTCTACTTTTTCATCTTTTGACATATCTTGACAACAAAACCTTGAATTTATAATTGACCTATTAACAGTTGTATAATCATTTGACAAATCACTTTGACACATTTTCACCGTTTTTATAAAATTTTACGCTAATCTTTTTTATATATTCATATCACAGTGATAGTTATTTTCTCTTATCAAATTGAGATATGTTTTATTAATTTGTTAGTTTTATGATATATACAACAAACAACAAGTATACATGTCATTATAATTTTTATGTAATAGACAGTTTAACGAAATATGTGCATCATATTGTGCTATTGGTCATTTGTTAAGTTTGGGATATTTTAATCGGGTCATTAAAGCAAGTTTACGATCAGTCGTTAAGATTATGTCGATACATTCAAACGTGTTTATTTATAAATATATATATATATAATTAAAGCGTGACCAATTGTGTGAAAAAAATATTTTTTCAAATAAACACATGATGCATATATAAGTGTTGATTGAAACAAAAATAAAAATTCAACATATCAAATAATATTTCCAGTAGTTTTTTTCATTTTTTCAACGGAACCGATGAGCTGTATAATCGCTATGATCGACAAGTGCAATGTCACACAAATACGGGTTTAAAAAAAAACATGATACCTGTCGTGATGGTTTGTGTAAAGATGTTAGAAATAAGGCGGGAAAAAAATCTATAGCCACAAATATATATATAAAAGTAAATAAATAAAACACATCACATATAGAAAAGATCAATGAAGATGGTACACTGCATATATAAATGGGCCACAGGAGAGCTTTTGAAGGATGCGATAGGTTTTTCATACCGGGTGTTTTAGTTTTGTAATGTAGCCAGCTTAGTACCTCGTGGTCGGTGGTCACACATCGTCATCTTGTCACATTATAGTATAGAGTTTATATACATACATAAACATCACGCATTTTGTGACATTTCACGCCACATATACATCATTAAGATTTTACGATCTGTCAGCTGTGAAACCCAGGGGGGGAAGTTATTCTACTCTACAAGTTTCATTCAGAAAAAATTTTTTTTTCTCTTTCTTATTGTTTTTTTTATTTTTTTTCATTCCCTCAAATATATAAGATAAGAAAGTCGGTATTTTTTTTTATCATTAAGTTATATTTAGCACTGTGTCAATTTATCTACCGGAATAAAATAGTAATTCAATAATTGAATAACAAAAAGAAAAAAATTATGCAATTCGAACGTATAGTTAATTTTTTATTTATAATATTTTTTTGAAAATAATTTTAGATAAATTTAATACCAAGAGAAAAAGAGAAAATTCATTTTAGAACGTAAAGAATGCGTAGAACGTTGGTTGTTAATATGTGAGCAAACAATATGATACAGCCCTGAATAAAAAATATTTTATTTATATTTTAAATATAGTGTAAAAATAAGTAATTAATTATTAATTATTTGTTTATTTTTTTTTTTTTTCAGGTATGTGGAATGCAATTTTTTGGAGTATTTTTATTTTCAGTGATTTTGGAGTAATGATTCATTTTTGGAGCAAGGAGTTACAAAAATTTTGTGACAGCACTGTATTTCGTAGCTTTATGCCGGAGTGCAGGTGGGCCGAGAATTGTCGAGTATTATCGAGTGAAAACCGAGTGAATAGTCGATTCGACGATATTCAGCTTTGACTGTTGTCAGAGAATTCAGTAATGCTTCGCATGGCCAGCTAAGAGCAAGTATAACACTTGTTTGTGACAGTTGAGTATTTTTTTTTTGTTAAATATAATAAATTCAAAGTGAGAGATCGTTCACGGTGTTACCGACAATTCGTGGAGGCAACTATTGTGCTAAACAGAAAAACCATAACGATTTATTTTGAAAAAAATATCATTTTATTTAAAAAAAAAAAGAGCAAAAAAATAAACAAGATATTGACCTCTTGAGGGACACTCAAAAATACTGTGTTTTTTGTGCAATTGTGACAAGTGGATTATAACAAATATAACTTTTTTTTACTATATTTTTTATTATTTAAACAAAGAAGAAGAAAAAAAACTAAGTGAAATAGAAATAAACATTTATTTGTTTATTTTTTTTGTCTACTCCGAAATTATTGCTGATATATTTCCGTACGTTTGTATGGTTTTCGAGCGACTCAAGATGCTGTCATCAGTGCCAGCTAAATAATAATGTGGTGCGACGTTGGTCAGGTGAGTTTACAGTGTAAATTAAGAATATGTAATAAGATTTTTTTTTTAAATTAATATTATTTAATTATTAATTTGGCTGATAATTATTATTTTATTTTGTGGACTGTTTCGATATATTTTTGATGGGATATTAAAATCGTGAATTATATGTTAGAGTGCGCTGTTATGCATTAATAATTTTAGGGACTAAAGTTTCTGGTTTATATTCACAATGGTTTCTAGTAGAGAATTTAGTCAGGATTACAAAATAAATACAAAAAAAAAATTTATAATTAGGAGTACTGAATTTCGGAGCAAAATGATTTTATTAGTACAAATATATTTTATCATTTAATAAGACAAATGTATGAATTCAACTTCAGCATAATAATGTACATGATAGTTCCATTAATATAAACATGTATTCGTTTTTCTTTTTTATTATAACTTATTGTATAAAAAGAAAAAATCGTTGCTAGCAAAAAAAAAAAAAACAGTGATGAAACATTCTGAAGTTTCTTAGTTTCATCACTGTTAAGAGTCTTCATTGACATGATTTTTTTTTTCAAAGTTGAAATAAAAATGATGACAGACTTTGATGTCCTTCCCAGCGACTGTAACTTTTCAATCGTAGAAAAGAAAAATCCAAAAATTTTCTTTTTTTTTCGTCACCCTAATTTATATAAAGAAAAATATAAAAATTTGCGCGGTGGAATGTCATATTTGACGCGTGGTAACCTCGTGTTCAGTTATTTGAATTTGAAACGATCCCGCGTTTCCTTGGTCTAGGGGGGTTAGCGGGAAGTAGATATAGAGAGACGTGCAAAAAAGGGGGCATGAATGCGGTAAAATAATGAAAAAAAAAGGAGAAAAGAAACTTGCAAGTTGTACGGACACCGAGAGAGCTTGAGGAAAAAAATGTTGATGAAGAAAAAAGATGGGAAAATAGGTGCAAGAGCATAAAGAACGACTGAGGCAGCTATATTCATTTTTTTCCATTTTTTTTCCAACTTGGACAGTTGTGTAGAGAGAAAAAAGCTTGCTTCGTTGGCAATGGTGGTGTTGGTGGGTTCGGCCCCACAGCTTCGTCGCAGATAGACCTCGCTCCCACTTATAACCAACGACCAGCATCACCATGGTTACCTCCACAACAACATTTTCTCGTTTATTTTTTCATTAAAAAAAAAAAATAATACTTGCAATTAGCTTTGTTTAAAAAATTAAAAAAATTATCCGGCTTTTTTTTTTTAATTGTCAAATTAAAATTGTCCATTGGAAATTAAATTATTTAAAGTAAATACCTGTTTTTTCCTAAATTTACACAATTTATTGTTCAAAATTTAAAAATAATAAACATTTATTTATATCTACTATTGCAAATGAAGATTTTCGAGTCAATAGAGGAAAATGAGGTCTCAAGCATTCAGGGGTCTTCTTGATACTTCATTGAACACTGATAAATTCTACCTTCGCTTACCTACATTTATTTTTTTTATACATAAAAGCATTAAGCTTTTAACATAAAAATATTGCGTGTTTGTTGAGGTTTATATATATTCCAAGCAATAATAGCCATACACCTGACCATTTGTAAGAAAAAAGAGAAAATGAAAAGAAAGAAAACCCCTGACCTTATGGGGGTAGTCATGATCATGAAAACACCCAACAGGTGTATGTCAAAAGTCATTTTACATATAGTTGTAAAAATTTTAAAAACCATTCAGGTATAAATATATCTACAATAATAATTATAACAGTTGGGATAGGTTATTGTGATTTTTCTTTCTATTGTTATTTATTTTTGTACACAAACATCTATTTTTGTTATCATTTCATCAGATTAAAGAAAAGTTTTCTTTTCTTAATGTTTAAAATGAACAATTCATCAAATATAATTGTCAATTCTAAATAAACTTATAATAGTATTTAGTTTATCATTATTTATACACAAATTATCTGATAATGAAATATAAAAAATAAACAAATCATGATACTGAATATATATTTTATAAATAAGATTACGATTGAGGCTATTGACTTTTGTAATCCTATTTATTATCTACATATTACTATTTAATTATTTTTTTATTTAATATTTTCATATTTACTGTTAATAATGATTCATAGCGTTTAACACATCATAGTCAAGACAAAATTGCATATTAGTTACTTGAGTTGACAATTAACAAGACCCATTAATAACTGTTTATCGCACTTGCAATCTGTCAATACTTCGATAGTTCGTTTTTCATTCATAAAACAAGTCAACTGAAAAATAATAATAGAAAATAATTTGTATGAGTTAGTGTAATGTCACAACTTGCCACTCAGTACCTGTTTAAAGTTATAAATTAAAATTCAATACCCTAATTTTATTTTAAAAACTATAATAGTTTCTCTTTTTGAGGTAATATATTATTAACCTGTAATTACTCTGCAGAATGTCCCATTTTAATCTCAGCCTTGAATTTACTCCAAAATTAATGAACCGATCGAAAGGAAAAAGTATGTTGCACCAAACTTTTTAAAACAAAATGTGACAGTTAAAAAATTAACAAAATGACCCGCAAGTATTAAAACTATCTGTCATATATAAACTAATTTATTATCTAATAAAAATTATCAAAATATTTTTTTTACTACGGATTTGTATCGTTGATTATCAAGTACATCATTCACATAAATGATTGATATATTCAATATTTACTTGACCGTGAATATGTTAGGAATTTGTAAATTTATCATTTCACACAAACACACACACACACATTAAAAGTGAGATAAACAATGTGGGTAAGCATAACAATTATGTAAAATGTATTATGAATGAAGAGGCCATCAGATAGTGCACAGACATATATATACCTCTTCGTACAAATTTCATGTGATGGCAATGCACTTATGGAAGCAATTAGTATACAAACACATATGCGTAAACCAATTTTTAATCGTTGAAAAAACGACAATTATAATGCCACACAATAGTATTATAGTAAACAATTATATCGGTTGAAAAAAGAAATAACAAAGTTTAAGTAAACCAGGCATATATCAATAAAAAAAATAAAAAAGTACAAACATAATTTAATACACAGACATGATTATTTTCATCACGTAAATTGACGTGCGTTCATTGACTTTAAAAACATGCACTTAACAATTTTATATATAAACAATAATATTTTCAATACTAGTCTATAATTATATTTATTAATTGAAAATAACTATAATTTATTTGATGACAAATTAAAACTGCTAATAATTAAAAATAAACTTAAAAAAATATGATAACAATTATTTAAAAATTTATTCATATAGAGTGATACATTTGCAAGTAAAATATAAATAGACTCATTGATTAATAAATATTTAAATATGTTATCAAATACATAACAATTCTATGCAACGTCATTATTTGTTGTTTGACGTGTGTCTTATATTGCTTATTACAACATCAACATATTACACATAAACCTACTAATAATATTCACAAGTATAATAATGATAAATAAGGCCAAGTTGTATTACACATGCGTAAATTTATCGTTTGTATATACACAAGGCATTGAATTAATCGTGTCGATGATCATCTGTTAAGTTTGTGGCCTAGGGTTAAAAGGTGGGGAGATATTGTTGTACATACATATCTGTATTAAACGTTGTCGTTATTATAGTGTCATTGACATTGAACGTGTGTTTATCGTAATATAAAAATTAAATCGTAAAACGCGTTGTCGTACACATACCACGTGCATTTATTGAGTTTGAAATTGTCAGGTGTTATGAATATTTGAATTTTCATATATTTTTATTACATACACACTAAAAAATAAGAAAAAAATAATAATAAAAACATACACAGCTGAGACATTGTATTGTATAAATGTAAATTCATTAATTTTTTTGTTTTCATTAACCCATATGTATATTTAGGAAAAAAAAAATAGAAAAGAAATAATTCCCGCGTAATTATGAGCAAGTTAATGAAACATGTTTGCTTTTGTACTTGTGTATATATGTGCTGAGGTTTACAAGTAAAATATACCGGGTTTTATGATGATGATGATGATGATGATTGTCGTGTTGGAAAGGTAAAGGTTGCAGAGGCGCCAGCCCAATCTAAACCACAGTGGGATGCCTCTTTGTACAGGTTTACCGGTTAATTTGCACACCTCCCACCGTTTAACGAAATGTGAACTACAACTGTTGATGGTAATGAAAAAGGAATAATAGTACCTGTCGTTTTTGTTGACAGTTTTACCTTATACTATGCGCTTGAACCTTATAGTCCGTTTCGGTCTCGAGTCAATGAACAATAGGACGAAAAAAAAACATAAAAAATATCAAAAAGAAAAACATATACATACCATCATTTCTACATATTGTGTAACACACTGTCTTTTGTGTAGAAATTGTAAAAGATTTTTTACACCCTTTATGATGGCTTCTTTTTTTCATTCTATTTTGAACACCAAACACAGCTACTAGACATTTTTCTCGAGTTGAATAGCTCTTATGTTAAATTTTGATCTCATTATCTAATTTATTGTTTTGTACTTGCGAAATTTGATGACACATGTCAAGAGGATTATTATCAGTTTGGGTCTGAGTTTATATTAGCTGAATTTACTTTCTTATACGTTGATAAATTGTCGAGGGGATAAGAGACCGTACAATTGGTTATAGAAAATACAAAAAAGTAGTAGATATGTCCATGAAAATCCACGTGACTGACGTTGAAGCAACACGCGAGGGTTGTAGACGAGACAAACGAAGCAACAGCTGACGATATCGAAACGATCAGACTTTTATATATATTCAGATAACACACGTTCATATTCTAGTCTAAAGAGGTAGTAACTTGTGCGTGTATTGCTATTGAACTACATGACGTATTCCTCCTATATATTCCCGTAAATATATAGACGTATAGATATCACTTGGATTTTTCTATATATCCACATGTATATTTTAAAAGGAAAAAATATATATGCCAGTGCTGTAATATTCCTAAATTTTATCTTTATAAATCTTTCACCTCGTTTTTATCAATTTCAATTCATTTTCTTATCTTGGATTTACAGTCAAGCTCAGGATAAAATTATCTAATTGAAAATAATTTGGCTGTGAATTAAACATATTCAATTGACATTATATAGCCACTATAGTAACAAGCCAATATAAATGACAACAGTCAAACTATAGTACTGATCATAATATATTTATGTTCAATTAAAAAAAATATATACCAATTATTATTTTGAATATTATTATTATTATTATTATTATTTTTAATATTTAGTTGCATTATATTTTTGTTTCTTTTTTTCTTTTTTAGCTCATGCAGATGTAGTTACAACCACGTGGAATTGTGTGGTAAATAATAATTAATAATTATAATAATCATAATAATAATCATAATAACATAACGTAAATTTTGAAATGAATGGTTGTGTTTTATTATGAATTACTCTGAAGAATATTTGTCATTGTCTTAATATGTATAGTATTTTATTCATTTTTTTTTTGTGGTAAATTTTTCTGTTTTCTTCATTTGCCTTTAAGTCTGATCAATTATATGTTCATACTACTTTGAGAGAGGGTGTCAATGATGGCAGAGTAAGAGATGAGGAAAAATAAGCGCCAGGCACTCTCGGCCCATTGGACGATGAAACGGATCTTTGAAAGATCACGTGCCGCGCATAACTTATTTTTCCCTCTACTCTACTTTCCGTTAGTGGCACGCGCCCCCTTGTCCGTTTTGTCTCGGGTATAATTTTTTTTCTCTTTATTTTAGTTGTATAGTTGTATAGTTGGCTATCTCATTTTTATTTCCCTCTTTTTTTCTATTTTACTGCTGATTCCCGCAATTCGATTGTCACGATTGACGACGACGACGACGACGACGATGTAGGTACCTCTATGTATTATAACACAACCTTCGTCAGTCAGTCGTCCGTGTCGATGCCACGATGACACACGTTAAAAAAAGCTTTTTTTTTAATTTAGTCAATTTGAATATAGGACCTTGTCAAGCTGTAGCTGTATTTATTTCAATTGGTGACGTTTAAATTCTGTTTTGAAGCTTCAGAAAGCTCCAAAGATTAGATTTGAATCATTATAACTTTTGAATATATCATACTTGTATTTTTCGACTTGTATGAATGTTGTTTTTCATATATCTTATCACTCATCAATAAATTTGATTAAATTATCTGGCAGTATCAAGATTTATGTATCAATGTTTCACAAACAATGAACCAAAAGAATTAGTCATTTGTTTTAATTCACCAAGATGTTGTCATGAATATTTAAAATTTATTTAAAAAAAAAACTAGCATAATCAACTAGTAAAACAATTTGAAAATTATAATCAAGAGTAGATTTTTTATATTTCACATGTAGGTGGCAGCACGCGATTGCCTATAAGCGTAGAAAATAATATATTCATCCGTTGTTTTGAATTTTCTTTTGCTATTAGCTGTTAATAGTAAGGAATATTTATAAATTCTAGTATGTGTATATGTGCAAAGGCAAATGTATAAATGAAGAAGGAGAACGATAGTTCAGATGCCTACTTATTTATTGCATTACGAGCCTTTGCTTTTCATAAGTTGGAGTTAATACGACTTGTGCAAAGACACTCTATGTAAAGATAAATCCTCTATGTATGATGAATTTTCTGTGTTACATACTTCTACTTGGAATCAAAAAAATTCATCGACAACGCACTTGTCATACATATCTCATTGGAGATTCTCACTGATTTCCACAACATATTTCGCAAGAAAAACTGTTGCATTATATCTCTGTACATTAAATTTTTTTTTTTTTTCTTTCTGCAATTTGCTTTTGTTATATTATGACTATTTTTCAATACGAACTGCTGCAAAGTTATGTAATTTTCTCACCTGTTTCCATCGAAAAATTTTATAAAAATAGATATTTAAAAATAGTAAAAAAATAATAATATTTAAGAAGAAACATCAATTCATTGTTTCAAAGATGAAAAAATAATTGTTTTCTTAGAAAATTAAAAAATAAAAAAAAACTACAATGCTGACTCGGAGATTTTTTTTATCTGATAAAAGTCAGTGTCCTTTGATAAAACTGCGCATGCTTATGTGCCAGACACAATTTATTTTTTCTTCATTATTTTTTTATTTTCTCGCTTTACGTTGGCAATAGGATAGGAGTTTTTCTTTTTTGTTATTTATTTATTTTTTTTCATTTTCTTCTCGTTGTTATTTTTATATATATATATTTTTTGTTCGTTATGTTGGATAAGAGACGACGAGGCGAGGTAGAAGCAAATGGTTTGAGTACAGATAGGGGTAGATTTTAATGATACCCTGGCGCCACAACGGCGACACAGCAAAGTAGAGACCACGTGCGCTCACTATCGAACGGGTATAATTCCCTTCTCTTCATCCCTTAGTTGTACATAACGAACCCCTCGCTTTTTTACTTCTCTCATACAAAACCCGACATTTCTACCCCCTTGATATACTCGCCCCTTTCACTATACATACTATATATAATATATAGACATATACTATGTATATATGTACTCGTTCACCGACCCACCCACCCCTGTTTCACCTCACACTCCCTCTCACCCCAACTAAGCTATGATGTGGCATGGTATATATTTTCTCCCTCCATTTAGTCTCTCACCCTGTCTTCCATTTTGATACATACATGTGCATAGATATATATTATTCCCATACATGTGTGTCTGTATATTTTTAAATGAAATATAAATATATCTCTAGTGCTATATAACATTATATACACTTACGCCATTACCACCAACGCTGGAAATTTTTACTATTTTTTTTCATTAAATATTTTAAATATATATATCTATATCGTAATACAGCAATATATCATGTATTTTATATTCTAAATTATATCTCTACCCCTTTTTTCACAATATTATTATGCCTACATATATATATATATATATATATAAAATAATTTAATAATGAGTTTTTATTTTTTATAAATTACAATCTTTCGAAAATAAAAAACAAAGTTTTATTAAATTTTTTTTTATTATATTATTTGTGTGAAAATAATAATAATATTTATTTATTATGTGCTTTATATGTTCTCATGAGAGTGGAATTTTTAAGGTGTACATTATATGTATATATTATAACCATATCTCGAGTGTATGTATATGTGCGTCACATCCTTTGAAACCAGTTTCAGACGGATAGCCGTCCGATATTCTTGTTCTCCTCGAGATCAGCCTGGCGCGATCTCGCTTTTTTTTCTACTCTTTTTATTTGATTATTTATTTATTTATTTATTATATTTTTTATTTTTTAATTCTCTCATCTAAAAATTGCCGCCACAGCTTCTCTCATTATATTTTTTATATTATACATACAATAAATTTATATTAAATATATATTGAGTATAAAAAGTTTATAAAATATTTATATCCATTAAAATTATTATTATTGGATATTATTAATTGATAGTATATAGTATTTTGGTAGATAAAAATTACTGAGTTTTTTACTTCTTGTAAAAAATAATAAGATAAATGTGCATACATGTATGCAAACGGAATAATTGATATATAAATAATTTGACCGTTCAGGTCACATGAGACTCGTTTTTTTTTCCCGCGCATCTATCGACAGATAACATATCGGCCAGATTGCCAGTAAAGTATTGCTAAAGTGACATCACGAGAAAAACAAGCAGTCAGCAAAATAAAAAAAGAATGAGGCAAAAAGAAGGGATGAGACTTTGAAACGATGGAACTTGACCGCAAACGCAAAAACGAATGAGGAAAAACACAGACAAATGATAAATAATCATATAAAATATAGACACATGTTGGCTGTATGATTATTTATTAAAATAAAAAATACACACAGAGTTCGAGAAAAACGTAAAGGAATATAATGGAAATAGTTAGCGGGCAATCGAAGCAAATGTTTTCTGCCATTCAGAACTGACTTGTACTGATGGGCAATAGCAGCGATCATAAAATATCGCTCTTGTTGATCTTTTGTATACCACGCGCTTTTATTTCCTATACCTTTGATTTTTTTTTTTCGCTAGAGTTGAATCCAACTCTATTTCTATAGTTTCCGAAGCACAATGAAGAGTAGATACGAATACTGCTGTTGCCACAGCGATAGCCAGAGGCCGTCTAATTGCCAGCATGATACCTAAACTTGCACTTGTGATAATCATCCGGTGTATATCAGCGCACCCCACGGATCAGCTACCTACCTAAACAAAATGTGCATGCATAGAGCTTTCGCATTGTCATTACCGTGTGTCCGTCACTGACAGTGTTATTCAAAATTTTCCTTTTTTGTTATCCTATTAATGTTTATTCTGATTACTCATTACTGAACAGTATACGCGCAGTTATGTGTCAACATTTACTATATACCATCGGGTCTTTAATGTACCCTATAAAATGCTTCACAAACTTGCATATCTATGAGTCACCTTCAAACATCCTTACGATTGTTCTTTCGAAAAAATATTTATGATACGTTGTCTGGTACATATGTTGAAGCAGCATGACGCAAATAAATTAGGAAGGAAAAGGTTTTTTTTACTCCTTCAACTTTCTTCAGAATTTTTGTTTTTGTGCCTTTGAGCTTTTTTACCGCACCCACTTCTGCCTCGTGACTTAGTTGTTTTTTTTTTCTTTCTCTTGTGCTTCTGTGCTTTACGAAGTGCGTTTTTCAGGACATGCTCATCTTAGTCTCCTTCTCACGTGAAAACCAAAGTTTTTTTATGAAATTTTTTTTTCTTTTCATCCTTCGAACTTTCTCTGGTATCCCACCAAAAAATCTATGTGTCAAGAGGGTACAAAGTTTTTGGACGGTGTATACAGTGTATATCCAGTAACTGCTGTAGACTCATCATAGATTGCAACCTAGTACAGGCAGCATTTAAATTTGATATTAAAATAAACAATTAATAATAAAAGCATGTATTGCACATCTAAATCAATCAAATTAGGATTGTCTCAGTGTGATTGCGATCAAAAATAAAAGTGACTTTTCCGGCGTACACAGCTTACAAGCTGTCCGGGTAATCGTAAAGAATTGTAAGATAAAAACGACGACATCAGAAAAAGGATAAAAAGCCAAAGAAAAAGAAAATTAACAAAAAATTGAAATAATCATCATAATAAAGAAAAAGGAAAGAAGATAAAAATGAGGAAAAAACGAGAGCCTGGCATATAGAAGTGACGCCGGCAAAGGTGCGGAGGAGGCAAGAGGGAATATAAATATATATGTATATATACCTCTCTATATATATATATATATATGCGAATCGATGCTTTCGTTTCAGAGAACTTTGGAACGAGGGACGGTGAATCAGCTTGTATAGTTTGAGCCGCGTCAGGGGGCTTGAAAAACGACTGAAAGAGATGGTATTGGTTGTTGGGCAAGTAGTGGGACAAGGGGAAAGCTGGTTGGCTGGTTTGTTGGTTAGACAGGCGGGAACGAAGAGCACGGAAAATAGGATTTTCAGCCGAGTGTATATGGATAGAACAAAGAGAGCTCAAAAAAGCGAGCGAGAGAGAGAGAGAAAAGAAGATGGATAGATCGCAATACTTGTTCATAGGGCGTCGCCATAGAAACCCTTGCTCGTTTCAACCCTAGCACTTGGTGTGTTGTGAAGTAAAGCCACATCAGAGTGGGATTGAATGTTATGCGTAAAGTCCCACTTTCTACCAGGAATGGGAGCTAGAGTAGGAGCATGCTCATACAATTGTAGTATAGAAAATTGAGAGTGGGACTGAGAGTGGGACTTTTATAATGAGAAAGGTGAACAAGATCTGCTGTGCGGGTGGTACGAAAGGCGGTAAAGGGAGAGAGGGACCAGAGAGTTGTCGACGAAGAGCATTTCGTGGCATCGATGGTGATGGGATGTTGGCGGTACAAGGGGGAAAATTTGGGAGAGGGAATGAATCGAGGCGAGGTAAAAGAGTAAAATAGAGAGAATCGTTGAGTAAAAGCTGGAAGGAGAATGGGTTGGGTGAAAAGAGAGGGTGGACGCCAACGAGTCGTAAATGCAAGAACGAGATGAGAAAATACTTGGTTTTTCTGCAATTCTGACGAGGATAGAATGATCTAGTAGTGCAATCAACCCGCTAGCAAGTAGTAAAACCACCCTGTAGTCAGACAAGGATACGTCTGTATATATTTTGAAAAAGAGATGGTTGGGTTGGGCTGATAGGTGGTTTTAGGACAAAGAGTGAGACACTCATTCTAGAGTGTGCAGGATGCGAGGTCGCCACGACGTATAGACGCAGGGTTGGAAAAAAAAGAGGCAATGAGAATGAAAAACACAAAAAATAAATAAAATGAAAAAAAAAAGGGTAAAGGAAAAAAGAAGAAAAAGTAATGCAAGAAAGAAATAACAAAAATAAATGAAAAAAGTAAAATATAAAATTATGAGAGATTAGATGATGAAACCGACAGACCTAACATCAATAAAAAAATTTCGTGTTATCTATATTTTTCACAAAAATATGCTTTTGCTAATGCATTTTATTCTTTTAGAGATATTTGATAAATATGATTTTCAATTGATGCACAAATTTCGAATATTACTCTAGCAACAACATTAGTATAGCGGCTACAGTTGACCTGCTCTATCATTACATAGTACATGCCTTCTCTTTATTTCTCTCACACTTTTATGAAGTCATGCTGGGCCTCGAGGCTGTTTAGCGTTTTATTTCGAAATACAATTAAGTATTTATTTTTTTTCGTAAATTTGAAAATAACCCCATTTCGAATTATTTATTTGTTTCTAAATTTCATTTCAATTGAATAAATTACTATGTTACTTTATATATGAAAGTTACTGTGACTTTTTTGTCTTTGCTGTGTCATGGGGTTTCAATTTTGGTCAATTTCATCGACACGATTAGCTCTTTTTTTTTGATATTCATGTTTAATGCTCCAAATGTTGAAAGACAGCCTTGGCCACAAGTCGGAGGTCAACTTATAGTGCGAGGGTGTTTGACGTTAGTTTTCATATGTTCAAATACATGGATATCGTGTTTATACATATACCGACTCTTTAGTAGAGAAGGTTGTGCATGCAGCAGTGCGATGTACACGAGGACGTATTTTGAGTTGCCTAGTAAATATATACATATACTGCAATGTAGTTGCTCTATTCTCTTGGAACCAGTTTTCCTCTATACAACTGGCGAGTAAATGAGAAAGACAGAGAAAAAAAAATGAAAAAACATAGTGAAGAAAAGAGAAGAACGAGAACGCGTCCGTTCTGGCATATACTGGAAGGCAACTACGTTATAAAATACACATATATATATGTACATTTATATGTGTGTGTGTTTGTAATGTAATAAATATGTATGCTTTGCCACGCAGCGTTACTTACATACACCTCTATACATACGTCTGACTAAACTAGAAAGTTGCCTCAGCCAACGCCAAAGAAGCAACGCGTGATACTAGGAGCCTTTCGAATTTTAACTTATATTATTTTCTACGACTCAACCTCCTTTCAATGTAATTACAAAAAAAAAAAAAGGAAAAAAAGCTATCTAGAAAAAATAATCAAGTAGTAAAAAATATGATAAGTCAGACATACAAAAATTAAACCCTCGAATTTTCGTTTCTCTGTGTTTATTTTGTTATGATTATAAGTTTGTAGGTGAAAATTTAAAAGAAATTTATGTTATTTATTAATAAAATTAACAGATTTTTAGTGTTTTGTATGATATACAATATAATAATTAAAATTAGAACATAAAAGATAATCTGACTTAGGGCGTTGACTTGAAAATCACCCTGGTCTACACTAGAACAGTATCGTGAGTCCGCGAGACAACCCCATTCTCGCCAAGTAGAAAGTCCAGTCTCCTCTGGTATTCAATAATTTTTTATCTCTTTTTATACTTAATCATTTATCTTTTTGCTCTTTCACTCATCCAATTCAAGCAATGCTACAAATGCGACACGTTGAAGCAAAGTTGAGAGCGTGGGTATCAGCACGGAACCAAATCTACAACGCATTGATCCAATGTTGCCACATTTCGAGGTCTCGATATAATACGATCTCTCTCATTTATTTACTGTCTTGCTTTTAACAACGTTGCCGACAATATTACTGGCGGGAAACCCGTATTTCAAATAATCATATAAACCATATGTCAGTGGAACTTTTTCCCTTTTTTTTTACTCAGGTATAAATATATATAAACTTTTCACAAAACTCCCAACATTATTTTGAAATTCTTTGTTAAATTAATTTTATATCATCTAAATTTATAGTTAGATGATAAATATAAATAATATTTTTCATATTTATATTACATTAGGTACTGTAGTCATGTTTGAAGACAAAAAAATACAAGTTATAGGTCATTTTGAGGAATGACAAAGAGTTCAATTCAAAATTGAGTTATATTTAGCTGAAAAATTATTATTTTAATGGTTTACAAGTGACTATTCAAGTATGCAACATATTTGTTTATAAAAACCATTGTCTATTAGGGTGACAGTTATGTAACTTTGACATTTATAGTTGAAAACTAAGACTATACGTAATTTAAAAAAATAAACATACAAATAAAAACTGAATATCAATTTAATTAACAGTATGAAGAAATGAAAAAAATTGAAACTTTCTGTGTAATGCTTTTGAGTCAATGTGAGTTATATTTTTTAATCAAGAGGGAAAACAAATTGATAAATTGATAGTTTTCTATCGTTATTATAATATTTGAGATATTTAGAACCGACTAGATTTAAAGCTCGCTTTTGACTTGTCCTTTTGTAAGTTGGTTTTAATGTTGAGGAGGTGTACAGTTTTAGACTACGAACTGGCGCGTCAGCATTGAGTTAAAAATAACAGTACAGCCGGTTAACCAGTCGTGTTCGTTTGTTGTATGTCGTTATACAGGCACATTTTTGTCGCTCTATCCGAGTAATCTTAATATTTTTTTTATTTTTACTCAAAATATCAACTGTAAATTTTTTTCTAACTCATTAGTAGTATAAATTTGACGCCTAATTTATTAAGCTATATTGCACTGTCGCATTTGATTCATATACTAGTTATTATTTAATTATTTATTTATATATATTTTCTTCTTATTTTTCCTGTTATTTTATGACATTTCTTGTTGCTCATGATCTCGCTGGCTAATCACGACGAGTTAGCGATGCCAGCTGACTCGTGTGGCTTGCAATGAACATATTTGTCTCGCAACCTTGACTTGTCTCATTGCTTCTTATTCATTTTTTTTTTCATTTTTTTAATATTGTTCATATAAATTTTTTTTTCTCCCTATCTTTATTTATTTTTTTTCTTATAATTTTAATTTCAGTCGTTTAGAAAAAAGGGAAGACGCGTGCGGGCATGCTCTTACTCATATATATTTTTATACATATATATATGTATATTGAAATAAAAAGAAATCACAAGCAAAGATGATCGCGGATATTTATATATATAATAACGCACACTTTTATACAACCAATGAATGTTTTTCGAGAGTCGAGACTTTCACGAGCATCGTGTAACCTTGCGTCTTAACTTGCTTACAGTAAAACTCTTCAAATTTTAAAATATTTATTTAAAAAATTCATAATTTCGTTTTTTTTTATTTAATCATCATTTTTTATTAACCAATAGATTTTCGAATTATGCATTTTCACATACTCAAGATGAAAAAAAAAAAAAACCAAATTCTTTTTATAAATTTAATTGAAATTTAATATTTCTTTGTTTATCCTAATTTTATTTTTTTATTTCTTTCTTTTGTTTGGATAATTTTGTCTGGAAATGAGCTGAACAAAGTCAACGTCAAAGCATTTGTATTTGTTACTTGATCAGGCCTTCAACAAGTTTTATCACAGTTATCTGCCTGAACGATGATAAAGCACAATTATTAAACGTTAAAATTATATTTCTTTTATTTTCTTTTATATACCTATATTTATTACTGACTTAAAACTTCTATTCTTAGTTTTTTTTTCTTTTTTCTCCATGCTGCAACGAAAACCCCAAGGGGTCATTGAATTTTAGTTCAACACCTGTAAACAAGTCTATTTTTTTTTTAAAACAATTTATTTTTTTTTGGACTTTTAGTTTCTTTTTTTTGTCTTGAGATGAAAAAGGATGAGATGCAGTGTATACTCTCCATTTGATTTTTCATATAAACTAGATATAAAGTAATCATAAAAAGAAAAACGAAAAAAAAATGATCACTTGCCACAAAACGATGTATTATAGAGTACAGGTTAATACTTCTAGTGGTAAAGATATACATTGCATTCTCGTTTCCCGTGGATTATAACCAATCCAGCCACACCTTTCACCAACATTAAAATATAAACTTCGTACGTGTATATATACAGATATTGTTGTATTAAAAATAACTGAGAGTGATCAAAAAAGAAGCGTCTTTATTTGGCTATTTAAATAAAAAATCAAAACAGCAAAAATAAAACAATACCAGTTATTTGAGCATTCAATGAAAAACAATTTGATGACACATATATGATCATTGATGAAATTGAAAATATTATTTGAAAAAAAAAGAGAGAAAGTGAGAGATGAGATTATTCTTTCCTGTCGGCATTGCTTAGTCGAAAAAGGACAAAAGGAAAGCTTTAGGGTCGACCAGCGGGGGTTTCGACCCTAGGGCTATGAAAGGATCTCTCTCCTTAAATATACCTACATTTATATTTTTTTTTTTTTCGAAACGTGCAAGGGATTTCGTTTCTACTTCGAATACAACACAATACCATTGCCACCCCAAACAGTTCGATTTTTTTTTATTTTTCATCTAGTCTGCTGCTACATAGTGCATACTGCTGTTATAACAGCAGCAGCAGCGGCCTCTGCATAGGGTTCTGACTTTTAGGCGGGGCTTAGTTAGACTTTACCAATATGTCAGCCTCTTGATGACCACAGTATCGAGCATTTGTTTAATTGAAAAACTGTATATGTTTAAAAAAAAAAAATTCTTTATGTGATTGGAATGATAAATATATCAATTTAAAAATGAATAAATTTTCTGAAAAGAATTACATGTATATTCCAGGCAATTAATTTTGCTAAATACAATTAACATGCTAATTTTTTTCAATGGGTTTCAATATTGTCTCCATGTTCATATTAATTATGCCAAGTTTTTTTTTTCTAAATAAAAAGCTAAATTTGTATACTGGTCAAACACGGATTTGATTCTTCTTTTAGCTACCAATTATCATCGTGAATAGGTCAGATTTTTATACGTTTCTTGATGGTAATATTATCTTTTTTTGTTGTTCTTTACAAATATACATGTTCTGGATTTTACGCGCCTTTTTTTCCGGTCTCTTCATGGCATATTTTCCCTTGGGCATTTTACATCTTAACTTTGTATACTGCTTTGCTTCAAGACGTTGATCTATCCTAAAAATAAGCAAAGTTTTCAATTTTATTAAAGTTACAGATTTAATTTCAGTCAACTACATGTTCATGCACATATAAATTTAAGTTTTTTTAAAGAAGTCTTTATCAGTAACTATTTTTACTATTGATTTGTTAATGACCTGATAACTGATTGATATTTTACTGATAAAATAATAAAACAACACTAACAAGAGTAACAGGGTCACGTATGAAAATTGATTAAATACCTTGGTTTCCATTCTTCGGTTGGGATTTACTATTTAATGTATCAAAGGAATAATAATATAAAAAAAAAAAATTAAGAATAGGAAAGGAAAGAAAAAGTACATAATAGGGAAAAATAGAGAAAAAAAAAGGAAAATTGGGAGAGAACCAGTCGTTTGACCAGGTTCAAAATATAGTCAATGCGATGAGGGTTTTTCTGTGTGTATGTGTGCATTTCGGAGGTCGACATGTCTGACCCTCGTCAAACTATCTTAGCTAGGATTCTACAGGGGCACCTAAAAAATATATCCCTCGAAAATTTTCTCTCTACCTGGATATATTGAATTTAAACTCACAAATAAAATAAGAGCCCACTAAGGTTTGGTATCTTTTCTCATATACCTGGGAACTCTTTGTCCCCAAAATAATTTTTCAAAAATTTTCACATATAAATACTTTGTATTAGAAGAATAATGGTATAAATATAAAAAGGTAAACATGCAAATAAATTTTATTGATATTTTTAATTAAAAAAAAAATATATATATATCATGGATATTATCGTGATTCAATTATTTCACTGGGGGGTTAATTAATTATCCAAAAAGACAAACTATACGCAAATAAACTGTGTAAAGTGCCTTCGTCCCTCAATTCAATTTTGCAAACTCGAGGGCACCCACTCGTCATCAGTTGAAGGCTGAAACAGGTTTCATACTCATGCAAATGTTTACAAAAACCTTTATAAATTTAACAAGATACATTATAAGTCGTCGTTCTCAAGCTTTCATTATTTTATAAGAAAAAAAGAAGTTTATTTGTTGCTTAATTTAACACTGATAGCATTAAGGATGAACATTAAAAACTATCTCCTTAAATTTTGCCTCTTAAAGTACCTTGAATGGTTACTTTTGACTAGGTCATACCCCAAATCGACCTGCTAAATCCTTCCGCAATTTTAGGTTTTTTTATTTCATTCTTGATATACTTACGCACTCTATATAAACTTTAGCTTACCTTTTCACTGTCTTTTATCATTTTTATTATTATACTATATTTATTCTTGTATTTTATGGAGTTATTGTTGAACATGATGCTAGATTGGATAAACGGGGTGAAAAATGCATTACAAGACAAAGAAAAAAAAGCAGTTCGAAGGGGAAAAATAGTGGTATATTGGGATGGGTCGAAATGAAAAAAAAAAATAATAATAATAATAAATAAGCGGGAGAATACGAGGGAACTTTGTCTCCCACGCGCAATACTGCCCTTCCTCTTGTTGCCTGCCATATGGCTCGTATTTTTTTAATTTATATATTTTTTTTCCTCTTTTTATCCACCCCTATGTGTTTTGCAACCACCGCGTGGATATTTTGTTCACAGTTCCGCGTGGTCTCTTCCTGCCCAGAACGCGAATCAACACGTAAATTTTTGCACGTGCATTTCTTCATTCATGCATTTTTGTTGCATTAATTTAACTGCATATATTATTTCATAAAAAAAAATAATCATTTCCGTTTAAGAAAAAAAATTATACATACTTTATTTATAATTTGTTTTTTAAATATATTGTACTCCTTAATGAACAAAATTTTGTTTGAACTACTTTGTTTTTAAGTACAAGAAAATTTTCAAGGGATTTAGTTGAGAATTTCGTTTGACGCTAATGATTTTCCTGTGATCTTTGCAATTGACGGAGATCTCAAGGGAGTTCTTATATGTGTATATACGTATATAGCGTGTGTTATATATATACATCTAATATATTGATGGGTTGGAGAAAAAGGAACAAGGACCATTTGTGAATCTCCCCCTGGTTTATTCAAAAATTGGGGGATCTCTACCCTACGTTACATTTGAAGCTTCCTTTATTCATCCCCTAATGCAGGGGGTCTTTTTGTATGTAGGGTAGAACATTTATATACTTTTCCCTTCTGCTTTCCCCTCAATTCTCAATTTCATCTCTAGATATATAATTTCTCAAATTTATATACGTACAAAATTTTGACTGATTCCAAGCCATGATAAAAATTTTTAAATCTTAAATAATCCTAAAAATAAAAAAATCAATTTAAAAAAAATCATATTCATCTGTTATAATATATAAAGAAAATATCTAAATAAATTAAATTACTATAAAATACATATACTTGCTGATTAAAAAAAAAAAACAATTTAAGTTTATATTTTGAATTTCCTCATCACTCTAGTGCATGTGTCTTTTATTAAAAATTATATGTACTCATTTAACATTTTGCTGAAGCTAGAATGCAGTTGACGTCATGATAAACCTCGTGAGCCATTGTGATCACGAGAATCTTCATCATTCATGATCCAATGTAAAAAATTTCTTGCTCTTGTTTTATCTGGCTCTGTCCACTTTCATACTACTTTTGTATAATAATTATAAGAGTACATAAATTTTGAGCACATGTACATTTTCATATAAAACAATTAAAATACATAAGACTTTAAAAAAGATGTCTCATTAACAAATCTGTAAATTAAGAATAAAAAAATTATTGTCATTTTTGAAAAATTAAAAAATAAATATTTTAAATTTTTTTATAACGCCCGGAAGCATAAAAGTCTCAAGAGTCTTAAGTTTAAAAAAGTTTTCGGATTTATATATATATATATATATATATATATGTACAGCTAAAATAACTTACAAAAGAAAAAAAAACTGTTGGTACTTTTACATACTTGGAAAAGATAGACATACATGCTTGAAAAAGTCGAGACGTTTGTCAGTCAAATTGAGCAATCATAGTTTTAAGTATATATCATCTCTTTTCCAGTTTCAGCAAAAAGGGTAGAAGTTTTTTGTTTATTATTTGTGTATCCACAAAATTGAGGCAGAAAAAAATAAATAAAAAAAATTGTTATGTCTAGATCATAAAAGAATAACCAAGCCCATTGTTAGTAAAGTTCAGCAACATTGTGTCAAAGAGTATATGCATTATATTGAATGTAAAAACATTGCGAAAAAAAAACAAATAAAAAAAAATCAATGTGTTGATAGATAAAAAAAGCATGTTGTCTCTTGTGGATGATCTTTTTCTTGACTTTGATTTATGGACAGTTTGAAAGGCGCGTGCAATACTACCTACACCACGCTAATCCATTACACTGTGTGATTTCATCCACCTGTCTCTACAAGTTTCCATGATTCAACAAGTGCCCCTTTTATTTTATCTTCGTCATACTCTTTGTCTATATATATATCCATCTATTCTATCTATCTATCTATCTATCTATCTGAATTAACTATTATCGGCTGTAAATGCCCTGGCGCTTAAAGCTTTTAACGATGTCACTGGGAAAATATAAATTCAATTTAACCACCCCACTTTTATATTAATGTACAGTTTTCATTCATAAAATATTTTTAAAAAATTAAAAAAACAAATTTGAAAATCCATTTATGATTAATTAAAAATTCATTTAATCAATTATTTTTTTTAAATTATTGGGTAACTTTTCACTTGTAAGTCAGACACATGCTGACATCTTGTAAAATTTATTAGAAAATAAATTACAGTAGTTTAATTTTCAAAGAAAATTGATACAAGTAATATTTACAAAAATTATATTGACTTTATGATATTATATGTCAAATAACAAAAAAGAAAGAAAAACTTATCGAGAAAATGACATTATTCGAGCTTTAATCGAGATAGGCATTATAACTATATTTTTTTAATTTCATGATTATTACATGTGGTCTTAAAACTTCACAAGGGAAGACCAATGAAATTAAGTGACCCGCATACTGACTGATTGGAGTCATGACTAACACACACCCCTATGCATTTCCCTAATAAACTTGTGGTGGGGTCGTTTTCTAACTGTCTAGTTTCATTATTTTATATATATCACAAAGCCAAAACTAATGTCATGTCCATTTCGTCATTATATTTATATACATATATGTGTAGCTGCGCACATTGATCGCCAGAAATAATCAGCCTCGACCCTCTTATCGATTAATATCTTTGTCTTTTTATAAATGAAATGTTTCTTCTACCCCAATTTTAATAGCTGCTAATAACATAATTAAAATTAAAAATAATATAAATTATAATTAATGAAATATTTTTTTTTTCTTATTACAGAGTTGTGCAATGATGGGTCTGCAGGCCACGGCAGGAAAACGTAAACTTGAGGGAGGTGTGGGCTGCATGGAATTCGATATGGATATAGGTGAAAGTCCATCAAAACTTGGTAGAGTTGAAGGTGGTTGGTGGACAATGGAAGAAAGTTATACACAACCAATAAATCAATCAGCAACATCGTATTATGATATGGAAATAAGTTCACAATGTGTACAAACAAACCCATGTCAATCATCACCAAATTCACCACCAGTATCACCACAATTACATCATTCATCACAACAACAACAATATTATCATCAACGTGGTATTACAAATCATCACCACCATCATCATCATAGCAACAACAACAATAATAACAATAACAACAATAATAATAATAATAACAACAATAATAGTAATAGTAATAATGGTTATAATCAATTATCAAGACCACAAGCACAATGGGGTACACAACATCATTATGAACCACCAACGATACGAAGAGAAGAAAATGGTAAAAGTTATCTTGAACTTGGCTCAAGTTATCGTACAACTGAAAGATGCTGTGAAAGTTCAAGATCAAGTTGGTGTAGACGTGGTAGAGCATGTTATCGTCAACGTAGATTAGCTGTATTAAATATATCAATGTGTAAATTAGCAAGATATCGTCAATTTCCTGATCCAAGTTTGCATCGTTCTGTATTAATATGTAATACATTGAGACATCTTGAGCGTGAAATGGAAAGAGATAAAAGTCCACCACCAATTGAACAAGTTATATCACCACCAATTGTACAATTACAAAATACTGAACATGGTAGATTAACACCATTTCCAATGCCACCAATATCATCAAATGAAACTGATGTTGATTCTGGTATTGGTGATAGTGATGATAGTCGTTCAATAAATTGGGGTAGTGTATTATCATTATCAAGTCAATCACCATTAGATCCATTAAATAATAATGAACTCCTTGATGTTGATATTGGTCCTGAATTGGATCTTGATTTTATGCCTGGCTGGAAATTAACACCATTATCTGCTGATGATATATTAAGAAGTACAAATACAACAACAATTAATTCAACATCATTAACAACGACAATTTCAACATCAACAACAACAACCACCACAGCAACAACAACTGTAGGAACAATAACAAGAGGTGGTGCAGGGACAACGACAACAACATCGTCATCATCACCATCATCTTCAACGCTGACATCAACTTTATCACCATCATCATCCTCATCATCATCATCATCATCATCATCATCATCATCATCATCATCATCATCACTATCATCATTATCGTCATCGTTATCAACGTTATCCTCGTCCTTATCATCATCATCGTTTATAACAAGACCAACAATAACTACAACAACACAATTGACATCATCATTATCATCATCAAATAATATAACATCTAGTATTTGTATGTCAACGATAGCAATGACAAATTCTTGTAATGCTAATAGCTGTAGTACGCACGAATCATTAATGTGTGTTGGTTCATAGCCCCCAATACTTGCCTCGTTGAGTCACCTCATCGATTTTTATCCATTAATGCCACAAGGCAAATGAAATTAATCAATTTTCTTGTTTTTATAAATTATAAATTATATAAAAACATGAAAAATTTAAAAAAATAGAAATGACAGAGTATATATATGAAAAATTTTGAAGAAATTTAATTAAAAAATTTTTTTTCAAAAATCCCAAATTTATAAATGATTGTTAAATATGATGTGCTCTAAGACCACTAAAAAATGTATTATGGGATGACCCCGTATACAAAAAGTTTGAGTGATCACATTTAAATCATTTATTTGTTGGATTTATTTAAATAACAAAAAATAAAAAAGATGAAATTTAATGACTCTTGTCAATTAAATATCAACTTACACACAGTTTACCACGGTTGATTAAAAATTTTGTTTTTATTTTTGTTTTGTATAATTTTTGTATTTTATTATTATAATTATTACTATTATTATCATTATCATTATTATTATATCATTATTATTGATATTATTATTATTACTATTGCTATTCTTATTATTTATAATTTGACAAAAATTATAACAGAAAAAAAAATAAATTAATGAAAAAACAACTGTTGGTATTGTTGTGGATATTTTGGATGAATAAGTCTGTTGGATGATCCTGCCATTATTGATGGTAGCTATCAGTTTAAGCCAAATGACACTTTTTAATTCAAATTATATTGTTGGGTTATTCAATAATCGTATAAACAACGCATCAACCGTGTCAATAAACGATCAAATATAAAATAAAAAACAGTTTGCGGTATCCAAAATCTCTATTTGCGTGATAATCAAATGAGATTTATAATTATTAGATTTTCAACAAATTAATTGGTACCCCGGGCAAACGATATTAACAATTGTTGAGTAACAAATGACCAAGAACTATCCTGAGATTCCTTTAGTAAAAATTTTTTCATATTCTCAATAAAGTCCTTAACACTTTTTCCACATGTCTCAACACATTGTCTTAGAGAAATATATAAAAAAAAACAAAATAATAATATAAAATATCGTCTGCCTAGCTTGCAAAAATGTTGAATTTCTAATAATTAAATTGTGAACGTCAATCGAGAAGCCATTGCTTAAAGTAGATGCTGAGATGATAAAAATAATTATGTTGATTGGTATAACTCGATGACTTATCACAATGGGATTTAACCGTCGTGGCCTATGCTCACAATTGCAACGTGCACATATTAACATTTAATTGTCACTTGGTGCTAAGACACCTGTATCCCGGGTGCTTTATTTTTCGTTTAAATTTCAATTTTTATATTTATGCAAAATAATATCATCAAGCCAAATGCAAAAGTTAAAAATCAATGATCGAAAAAATCAAGAAAACGAAATTTTTTTTTAATACAAATCACACTGTCGTTACTATAAGTGAAGAACGTATACTTCCACACAATTACGTTCGATATCGTAAATTGAAAATGTACCTGGATTAACGAGAGTCGAATTTATAAATTTTTTTAATTAAAAAAATTAATTGTAATTATATTTAACTAAATTTGTTTTTTTTTTTTTTTCAAATTTTTTTCTTGTAAATTAAAAATTGCAATAAGTATTTTATTTCAATATAAAGAAAAAAAATATTTTAAATTAGTTTAAACTACAATCAACAAATAAAGTTTAAAAATTTTTTTAATTAAAAATAAATTAAATTAAATTTTTAGTAAAATTTTATTTTTTTTTTTAGTTGAAGAAATAATAATTTTATTTGAATGCAAATAAAGATATTATTTACATGTCATTGTGCAGATTGACTATGAATAATTGTGGGAGACAAAAATAAGACTATATAAAAAAAAATTGAATCATTGCAATAGACGTTTGAAAAAGAAAAAAATTAGGAAATTCAAATTAACAATTATTAATTTATATAATTTTTTTTTTACTATTATTTTTAATTTGATAAAAAATTAAGTCATTTGTAAATTCGACAAGTTTTATACTTTAAAAAATTAAGAATTATTATTTAAAAATTCAAAGCAATATTATTGTGAAATTAAAAAATAGTAATATTGAAAAATTTATAAAACAAAAAAAATATTATATACATTATCTTCCATCAAATACTGGGTATAAATCGTTAGAATTCATTCAAGAAAAAATACCCCGTTTTATTGCAAATTAGAAACAAAATTTGACTGATTGATAGGTTTCTTTTTTTGATTATTATAAATATTAAATAAAAAAAAAACAAAAACCAGTGTAATACTCAATGACATGTCGAAATTGTATAATTAATAATAACAATATTTATAAATTAAAAAAAAAACACTCAAGTAACGACAGTGATTCCACATTAATAATATTATTTATTCATTTGTTTTTATTTTTTCAATCTCGGCACAAGTTTTTAAATAATTGATAATTATATTAATTAAAGTGCTAGAATAATATGTGCACCGTGCATGATATAGAACAAAGAAAAAAAAAAAACAAATAAATGATGCGATAAATAAATTGTATAAACCATCGTTTTGATTTACGAAAACGAAAAATTATAAATTAATTATTCGGTGACTACAAATTTAAAGAAAAAATAAATAAATGAGTAATAATAATAATAAAATAAAAACTTTGTAAATAGTATAAATAGTAATGCAAAAGTATGTTGAAGGAAATAAATAGGTATAAAATAAATAAATAAATAAATATACATAAGATATTATATATTATATATAAATATACATATATATGAGCCGAACAAGAAGTAAATATATATAAGATAACCAATTATATACCTTGATGAGTGATAAAAGACGTTTGCATTGATCTCTCTTAATCGACAAATCGGGACATATCCCAAAATCGGTTATAATATGCCTTATTTTGAAAAAAAACAAAATCGAAATAATAAATTGAACATTGAAACAAAAAAAAAATCACATTTTTATCTCCAAATTTTTAATTAATATTTACATCGAGCATATTCTCAACGACATTATTCCATTGTAAAATCAATCTTCCATTCTTTGTTAAAAAATTAAGAAAAATATATAAATCATTAATTTTTAATTTGTTTAATTAAAACGCACTTTTTTTTTATTTTAATTTTTTTTTAAATAATTTTTCTTCACGCTGGTCGTGAGTTTCTCGATGCAATTTATATTAAAGATTCTTTTTTTTTTTAAATCTATATTATTCGAGTATACTTAAATCTATATTATTTAAAAATAATTTCTTTTATTGTTTATTATTATTTTTTTGTTCTTTTGGCTAATGATTCTTCCTTTTTTTAAATTCCGATGGGATTAAATAAATTTTGTCAGTTGAGAGAGTTCAATCGACGACTTGGTAAACTTGTGACAGGAAAGACAACGCTGTACATTGTAAATAGTAGCGCAGATGATAATGGTTATATGGAAAGACAGATTTGAAGTTGCATTGAGAAAATAAAAATTTTATAAATCATGTACTCGAAAATTTACTACAAAGTCAGAGTAAAAAAATTCAAAAAGAAAAAACTATTTATAAGAATTAAAAATTTATTAATTACAAAGGTTATTTATAAAATTTCGCAGCATTGAATAATTTTACTTATAAATAATTAAATATTACATGATAAAACGAAAAAAATATATATACTTTGACTTAGTTGTTGAATATTTCGAGTCGTGATAAAAATTTGCTATAGATTACATTTAAAATTGTTTAATGCAGTGTTATTTATAAATGAAAAAACGCACACCGACCAATCGATAATATTTCAGTCAACTTTATTTTTATTATTAATAATAATTTAAAAACAAATTATATTATAATACAAAATCGTTGCAATTGTTGAATAATTTTTAAATTAAAAAAAAATCTAGATAAAAATATTTGTGATTGATTAAAATAATTGAAATTTTTATTTCATATTTATGGCATCTTATTTGAACTTGAAAGGAATTTTTTTTTAAAATTCAACAATAACTCTAGTCGTGAGCTATAAAAAGTTTGAAATATAAACGATCGGTCGGACGCTATTTTAACAACAATTTGTAATACATACTGTTTAACCAAAATTTAACCGGCAGTTAAAAAAATATGAAAGAAAAAAAAAATACAAACTCTGGATGCAAGAAAAAAGAAGAAAAAAAAAACATCAACAACCATAAAAAAAAAAAGAAGGAAAAAAACAATAAAGAGTATATTATTCTATAAAATAATCTTGTAAAAAATATTATTTATTTTAATGATATTAATTTTTTTGACAGTGCTTGCAGAGGACTCCAGCAGCATCATAAAAAACATTAAATAACATTAAAAAATATCTATCAAAATAGTACAGTAAACCTAAAATTAATACACCACAAAAAACTTTAAAAATTTTTTGAATAATATGATAACGTTTGAGAGCTTTATCAAGTGTGTCCATGGAATCTTTGATGATATATACGCGTAATCCAGTCCAGTAAGAATAAGCATATAAATCCCATTTTAGAGTTCGAAGGTCATTATAAAATAATTCATTGTCTCGTTTATTCATTTTGTCCCAAACTTTTTGTGTTTCATTAACATAAATGCGCCAGTTTCCATTTGCAAATCGAAATAGTGTTGTTAACCAGACCGATGTTTTTAAAAATATACTTACTGCTCTATTTTATAAAAGAACAGTTGATTAGTGACTGGATAATTATTATTATTATTTCTATTTAATTTCAAATAATTAATCATAAATATTAACCTTGTTTTTTTTCCAGTAATTAACAATGCAACATCAGCAATTATAGCAGGTATACAATGGCAAAAAATATGTCCCAAAATAAAAATAAGCAGTGAATGTGTTACATGTGTGAAATGTGGTCCAGCCATTTTATTTGATGGTGTTTCTCTTCCTCGTGGAGTAACTAATGCTTCAAATGATATCATATCAATAGGATTTACAACAGAACTTCCATAATTATATATCAACACGTTTCCACATTCTTTTCTATATAAAAAAAGAAGTTAAGTTGAAATATTATTATTTTATTTGTAAATGATTTTTAATTTCTTTGCCTATTTTCAACAGAATCCCAGGTTGTTGCGAGCAATCCATTTGTGCACATATCAGCTGGTACCATATCAAATGTATTTTTTAAGTTATAACCAACATGAGCAATACCAAGACCAATTGCTGCGAATGCTAATACTGGTCCATTGATATTGTCAACCCATGATTTAATTGGCTCTTGATAAGTTGATATTACTATATTTAAAAAATTCAATTAATTATATAGCTAAATAATTAAATTATTTATTATATATTACCAATAGACGGACGATATATTGTACAACGAAAGGACACTTGCTTTGCGTATTCTTCGACTAAATTCTCAGCCATTGCTTTACCAAATATATAAACATTTGGCCATGGTGATAATGCAATTTTTTTAGCTTCATTTGACATTCCATTTGTCGTATTACGATCTACATCAATATAATCTTGAATTATTTTTAAATCACCGGGTGGTGAGTATGATTTTTCAAATATTTTTTTTTCATAACAGTGTGAATATGCTGTTGATACATATACAAATACTTTTAAATTTTTACATTGTTTAGCTAAATCTAGCATTTTTTTTGTACCAATTACATTACACATTAGTGATTCAGATAATTTTGCTTCAAATTTAACATTTGATGCATTGTGAATAATTATTGTAGATTCATTTATTATTTTATCTTTATCATCATTTGATAATAATATATTTTCATTTTCTAAATTTCCTTCAATGACAGCTATTTTCGATTCGAAATTCGGGTTTAATTGACGTAATTTTTGAAATAACTGAAATAATAATATATTTTTTTTTTTATTTATTTATTTGTTTAATAGTTATTGGGGAAGGATATATAAAATGAGCACTTGTTTTTTTAGTGTAACTTTTTTTTTTTTTCTTATTAACAAACCAGTTTTTCGTAATTTTCCGGGAAATATTTTCTAGAAAATATTTAATAAACATTTCTAAAAATTTTCTAGAAAAATTACATGTAAATAATAGCTGGAATTTTTTTCAAGTCAATAAAAACAAAATTTTACATTAAAAAAAAAAAAAAGCTCTCATTTTAGATACCCTGTTCAATTAAGACCACTATCCCCTTTATTTTTTTAAAATTAATTATTTTCATTACTAACTATATCATCAAAGTATTTTTTAATTCTTTCATCTGGTGATAATTTTTTTGATCGTATCATAATATATAATTTTTTTAAATCAGGACAGCTTCGTAATAATTTTTCCACAACACATTTACCAATAAATCCTGTACATCCAGTAAGAAATATTGTTTCGTTTGCATAAAATTTTTGTATTTCACTTTCTTCATTTGTATTAATACCATATTCATCTGGATCAGTTATTTTTGAATAAATATCTTCCATTTTTTTTTTATTAAGATATAAAAACACAATATAATTTTTTTTTACTGCTACGAACTTAGTCCATACAAATGGTTGATATAAAACTGCCGAAAAGTAATAAAGTCATGACTTTAAATAACGATATGCACATGCAAATATATTTTTCCGGATGTATAATTTTTTTAAGTTTAATTAACAGCTATAAATTTTCGTTAATCGCGCTGACACAATACAAGTTCATGACCTTATTGAAAACCCTAAATTTTAATTTTTAATAAAATTAAAATAAAATTCAATTCATGGTTCGAAGATCATTTTTAAAAAATTCATTGTCTCATTCATCTATATGATTATAAAACTTCGATCTTTTATTGATATAAATTTTTTTCAACTACTATTCACCATAACAATATAATTATTTATTAAAAATCTTAAGTAAAATATCATTTAATACAATAAATAAATATTTAAAATGTTTGTTTTTTAATTTACAAATAAAAAAATACAGATAACGTGAAAAATAAATAAATTATAAAATATCTAAACTGCTTAAATCAACAGTGCTATTAACATCTAAATTGTTCACCGTGTAGTTTTCAGTTTTTTCATGATTTATAAATGTTTTTTTAATGGCATTATCTAAATGATTATTTTCTAAATGTTTTAATATATCAGTCTTATTTAAAAATCTTTCATTACATTTTTCACATTTTAATAATTTATTATAATGAATTTTGCAATGTTTTGTTAGATCATATTTTTGACTAAACTTTTTACCACATATTAAACATAAATGTGGTTTGATACCTGTATGCGTACGTTCATGATCAATTAAAGCACATTTTCTTGTAAAATTTTTCGAACAATATTGACAAGTATGAGGATTTTCATTAAAATGTAACTTCATATGTTGACTAAGATTACTTGAACTTCTATAACGCATATCACAATTATCACATGCATATGGACGTTCACCCGTATGTACTCTCTCATGTATTAATTTTGAATATTTTGATACAAATGAATCATCACAATATTGACAAATATGAGGTCTATCAGTTGTATGAACTGAACGTATATGATATTTTAATGAATTTTTACTCGATAATTTTTTACCACATTTATCACATTCATATTTTATTTGTTCGCCATTATGTATACGTTCATGATTCAATAATAATGTATATTTTGTAAATATACGTAAACATATATTACATTGATGTATTGGTTTGTTGATATTTTTTCTTTTAATACTTTCAAGTATTTCATTTTTCGTGTGTTGTTTACGATGTTTTTTTATATCACTCATTGTTTTGAATTGACAATCACATACCTGTTAATTATTTATTTATACAATTAGATATAATAATGTTGATAAATTTATTTATTATTTTAATACATACACTGCATTTATACATTCCAGTTGAATTGTTGTGTCTTTTAATATGGCTATTCATATTACCTCGACGACTAAATGTAGAGTTACATATTGGACAAGTATATTTATTAATACCATGTGTTTGTTTATGTTGTCGTAATTGAATTCTTTTTGAAAATGCTTTACCACATTCTTCACAATTGTATGGTGTTGATCCATTGTGCTGATTAATGTGTTCATTCAAATGAAATCTATTTAAAATAATTTATTATTTTTAATTTAAAAAAAATAATAAATATAGATTTTAAATATTACCTTGATCTAAATGTACTCGAACAAATTTCACAATTATATTTTTTCTTTTTTGATACATCAAGATGAATTCTTTTGTGACCTCGTAAATTATTTGAATGCTTAAAACTTTTACCACAAAGATCACATAAATATGGTTTATCCTGACGATGTGTTGCCTCATGTACATCTAGGCTTGACCATTTTTCATAATTTTTATCACAAATACTACATTTAAATAATATTTTTTTATCACAATGTTTTTCACCTATATGACTTTGTAATTCTTTTTTCGTTGTAAATGGCATTGAACAATAACCACATCGACGTTTTAATACAACCGAATTTATTTTTATATTATTATTTTTCTTATGAATATCTAAACTACTTTCAAGTATTTCAAATGACTCATTGCAATTATTGTCAGTATTTTTATTATTATAATTTACATCATTGTTTTCATCAGATAAAACACTTGGTATTTGTGATTTACTATTTGTTAATATTAATACTTGTTCATTATCACATGTTGCTTGAAAATTATCTTCATCATTATTGATGTGCAAATAATTTATAGTTTCATTATCTGATACAACTGAATTATTTAAAACATTTTCGAAATTTTCATCATTTAATTGATGTAATAATAATTTATTTATGTCTGGTTCATCATCTATTTTAGTACTATTTTTTATCGTATTATTATCATAGCTTTCATTATTATTGGTTGAAACATCAGCTGTTGTATCAAGTAATATTTCATTATCGATTTCGTATGTATATTTTGTTATCAATGACTGATATTTATTATAATTATCAATTTTTTTAGGTAAATTAAAATATTTACGTAATCTAATATCTGTTTTTAAACAATTGATCAGCAATGAATTTGATATTTCTAAGCTATCATAACAATTATTACATATTTTTTGTGGCAATAAATTATTCTCATCAATAACTATTGGTAAATTCAAATGTATTTTTTCTTGTAATTTTAATTCAATACCTTTGTTTGTTAATATATCAATACCATCAATATTATTGTCGCCACAAATACGACAATAATTTATAAATTTTGATGATAAATCATGAAAATTATCAACATTTACATCACAAAAATTTGTTTCATAATTATTAATTGTATCAATATAATCTGTATCACATTGATTCAATTCCATTTGGTTATTATCATGTTGTTGTCCAAATAACGTTGGTACAGCTCCTTGTCTTATAAAGTTATCATGTTTACTTATAAAATATCGATCTTCAATGTGATTTGAACAGATGTAATAATTCATATGTAACTCTTCATTTGTTTTTATCAATAAATCAGGACGTCCACAAATATGTGCCCATATTGGTGCCCTAAATTGATTAGAATTTATTATACAAAATATATCTATATACTTTATAAATTAATAATAAAACAAAACTTACGAGTCATCGTTGGGAAAACTAACAAATATTATATCAGATGAATTTTCATTTTCTGATGAATATTTACACGCTGATGCAGCACAAAGTATTTTCATTTTTACGTAATTAAAAATGCAAATGAATGCCTCAAACGCTATCAAACAAGTAAAATATGTTTAATAAAACAATAATAAACAAACATCTGTCAAAATCTGTCATCGAACCGATTGTTGTGTTTTTTATTTACCTAAGAAAACGAGAAGTGCGTCATCAGGTGGTGGGAATTAAATTTATAGTTAAAAGTTGATATTTCAACCACTGGTCGCGCGTATCTTTCACCTTCTAGTTTTCTAATTATTTTCTAATCAAAAAATAATAATAATATATAAGGACAGAAAAAAAATATTGTACATTTGTATGTATGTACTGTTTAGTTGTTCATCGTCATGGCTCCATTTATGTGGGCTTTTAGAGGAAATTTTCACCGGTTATTTAATGATATTCAATTAGTTCAATATTTATTTATATTATTTGGATTATTTCATTTATCATTAGGTCTTTATGAAGATCAAGTTGGAAAATTTGACTGGTAAATATCTTAATAATTATTTAATAAATAAAAAATAAATATTGTTTAACGTGGCTCTCATTCATTGGTGTCATCGATCAGTATTTTTTTTTAATGTAAATAATGTATACATTTACAATTGACAAAAGTGTAAAGTAACATAAAATCATTATCATAATTATCTGATAGCTTATTCTTTTATCTTTTTTTTTATAGGAGACAAAATTATGTCGGTCAAATAAAATTTGCTGACTTTGATACAGTGTCAACAGCCAAAAAAATTATTGTAGCTACTGAAGAAAATGTTATTGCAGCACTTAATTTAAAATCAGGTAAGTTGTTGATATTTTTAATATTGTTATATTTGTATTAATAAATATATTTTCATTTGTTTTTTAAAATTTAGGCAAAATATTATGGCGACGTGTTCTTGAACGTGGCTATGCTGGTAAAATTCATGCACTGGGTGGTGTTGCTAGTGGTGATTTAATATCTGTCAGTGGAAGTGTTCCTGCAATTGTTCGTGTATGGGATTTAACAGCTGGTCATATTATCAATGAATGGACATTTGCTGAACAAAATCCTGAGGGGTACGGTTTTAATTATCTAATTTAATTATACGTAATTTTAAATTTCTTCATGCTAATAATTTATCAATGTTATTATTTTGTATTAACAAAATACTGTGGTAGTATTTGTTTTCTTTAGTTTTTTATAAATATTATATTGGTTTTTACAGAATAGATACTCCATTTATATCATTTTCCACAATTGGATTGTATTCTTCGGAAAGGTCTTTTTTTGTTTTTCTATCAAACATTTATTTTGTAAAAAAAAACGAAACACCTTGTTTATTATATTCTCACTAGATGTCTGTTCAAATTATTCATCTATTGAATTAAATATTGTATTATTGTTCAAATAATTTTATCTTATTCTATCTTATTTAAATTAATCATTTTTTTTATAATTTTAATCTGTAGAATTGAAGATGTCAAGTGGCACATTAAAGATGGAACATTACATCATATTTTACCAATTTATGGTAGTGGAGTTGAGGTGATTTCTTATGACAGTAAAACTGGTGAAAAATTAAAGACACGAATTATACCAGCACCATTTGTATCATCCAAAGAAAAGTATGTTTTTATTTATTTTTTTTAATAATAAAATTTAAGTATTTTTATGTATATCAAATTATTTATATTCTTTTTTCTAGATGTGTTTTAGCAGCTCCTTACATTGCTTGTCTCGAAGGCGATGAAAAATTATCAGTTTTATTTATGATTAATGTGTTAGATAGTAATTCATCTACACAATCAATAACAATTAATAATATATTTGGTGCTGGTGCACAAGGACCGTTTCATTTGGAGACTGTACGAGGTGATGAAACATTATTGGCAATTAGTGCTGATGGTGATAATAGAAAACGTGTATTAATTATTAGTGAAACACCTGTAGTCATTCCAAAAGACATCGATCAAGATACGTCGCTCTATGTAACAGTTGCAGATAATGAAAAAATTTTGCTTCAAACAAGTTACAAAGATAAAGTAAGATATTATTTTTAAAAAGTTATAATTCTTGAAAATTTAAAAATCATTACCAATTACATTTTTCAATAGGTTACAATTATCAAAGCAATCAAACTATCAACATTTGAAGAAGTAGAAGAGCTAACAACCAAAATATCTCACAACTCCATTTACTCACCAAATATTATGGCTTCAATATGTCCAAAAATAAATAAGGCTGTATCTTGTCGTCATTTTATATCATCAAAAGATCACAGTATTGGATTCATCCAATATAACAGATTAATATGGTCTAGAGAAGAGGCACTTGCAAGTATATCTGTTGTTGAGTTTATGGAACTACCTATGTCAGACAGGGATCAAACAATCGAAACAGAGTTCGATCAAAAAGAAAGTAAGTTTAATATTTAATTATTCATACAATATGTTTATTCGTTAATAATATTTTTTCATTAGGATGTTAGGCGACAAAATTTTAAACTTTATTTCATTTTAGTCGCGAAATTGATTGAATTCATTTGTTGAAGAAACATATGTCTAATGTATATTTTAATTTGTAAATTGTATTAATAAATTTTATTTCATAAATGGCTGCTGGCAGATACCGATATAGATGGTTCATGTAAGTAGTTATTGCAGGACAAGCTGATATTTCTTTATTTGACATTCGCATCCGTAATTAGTTTGAAAAAAAAAAAGAAAGAAACGACAATTTAAACTTATTGAATGAGCTTTCTTTTAGGTATTTATTTTATTTTTTTCTGAATTTTCTATTCATTTTTTTAGTACAGTTCATCGTGCGAAAAAAAAAAAAATCTTTATTTTACAGATTGTGTAGAAATGTATACTTGTCCTTTAGATAATGCTGCATGGTCTTGAGAATAATTATATTGAAAATATTGATAATTCTAAATGTGTTAATATTTTAAAAATAATTTTTTTAATTTCAGTTTTATTCATTTCATTTTATTTGCATGTTTCGAAATAAAAATAATTACTAGTTACCATGATTTTCAGTACAGTAGTTTGAAATATTTTTGGGGAAAATAAAATTTATCCATTTAGTGGTTATTAAGTTTAATAATAATTAGTCAATTTTTTTCTATTTCAAAGGGGATATTTTTGGAATGATGATACGACGAATAACTGCACAATTTCATCAACTTGTTTCTTTATTTTTAACAATACCACAACAATCAAATCAACGTGAAGATCTATTCAGAGATAAATTTGGATTGCATAAAATGATTGTTGTTGCAACAACAGCAGGAAAGGTATAGCTAATAAAAAGAAATTATTAAATATTAAAATGACTTGTAAATGTTTAATTTTTGTTCATAACAGCTATTTGGAATTGAATCGACAAAGGGTGAAATAATTTGGCAACTACGAGTTGATAATATTGCAAGTACAAAAAAAAATAATAAACCAATGATTTTATATGTCCAACGAGGAAGTAGACATTATCCAAATCCACCACAGTGTGCTTTATTAGCTAGTGATACGGTAATAATTATTTTATTTGATATTCATTTAATCCTCAATTGTGTATTATATTTATTAATTGATGTATATATTTTTTTTATTATTCAAGAATACTGGTGATGGTATAATTTATACATTTAATCCAATAAGTGGACAGCCACTCGAGGGCCTAATTAAATTGAACTACAAAATTAAACAGTCAATGCTTCTACCGGATGTCACTGATGATTTTCTAAAAGGTATACTTATATTGGATTCAAAAGATAAAGCTCATGCTTACCCAGAAAGTGCAACTCAAGTTGCTGCTGCGTCTGGTAGAAATACATACATATTCACTGCCGATAAAGAGACTGGAATTTTATCAGGTTTTTCACTTGCCTATAGTACTCCAGAAACTTTAATAACTAATAAAGTTTGGGAAATTGTATTATCACCAAAAACTCAAAAAATAACAAATGTTGTATCTAAAAATCCCATTGAACATGTACATTCACAAGGACGTGTACTTGGTGATCGTTCAGTACTTTATAAATATGTTAATCCAAATCTTGTTGCAATTGTTACTGAGGGTGTTGGTAGTTCATTAAAAAATACACTTAATGTATATTTATTAGATGTTGTATCTGGTACAATGATATTTTCACTTGTTCATAAAAAAGTTAAAGGACCAGTCAATCTTGTGCATTCCGAAAATTGGATTGTATATAGTTATTTTAATGACAAAAGCCGTAGAACTGAAATTGCTGCATTAGAACTTTATGAAGGAAAAGTTCAAAGTAATACAACTGTATTTTCATCATTAACAACAACAAGACTACCAATGGTTGAAAGACAAGCATTTATATTTCCAGCAACAATTAAAACAATGCGTGAAACAATTACTGAAAAAGGAATTTCAAGTAAACACATATTAGGTATGTTTTTCTTTTTATTTTTTCATTTTTAATTGAATTATTTTATAAAATTAGCTATTCAATGTTTATTTTGCTTCCACAGTTGCTTTGGCTAATGGAGGAATATTAGAGTTACCATGGATGTTGGTTGATCCAAGAAGACCAACTAATCCTGAACTTCGTGAAGAGGGTGTCATTCCATACATGCCAGAAATTCCAATTCAAATGGATGCCATAATTAATTATAATCAAAGTATATTTAGAATTTCTGGTATTTATACAAGTCCAAGTGGCCTTGAAAGTACATCTTTAGTTTTTGCATATGGTCTTGGTAAGTATTTAATAATATTTATTTGAAAAACAATAGAAATGATTATTTATTATCTTTTTTTTTTTAGATTTATATTATACAAGAGCTGCACCATCAAAAACATTTGATGTTTTAAAAGAAGATTTTGACTATTATTTAATTGTCATTGTACTTGTAGCACTTTTGATATCATCATATGTTACCAAAAAACTTGCATCACAAAAAGCGCTGAAACAAGCATGGAAATAAAGCAATAAACTTTTATTAATAATTATAATTTAAATCAATTACATTGTTCTATATGTTGGTAAATAGATTTCATTAATTTACATTGTAAATTTAATTTATATATTTGAATTTGAATTAAAAAGAAAAAAAAAAAAAAAAAAACAGGATACTTTTGTTCTGTTTTTTTTTTAAGACTAATACCTTCCATTTTTGTAATTGCCTTCCAAAATTCATAGAACACGTTACCATAAAGAAACAAAAAAAATAATATATAAATATATTTCTTATCGGATTTTTAATAATCTATAATAATTATATATAATTAAAGACCAAAATAACTATACTAGAGTTAATTTTTTAGGATAATTAAATATCTAAAAAAAGATCTCACATGAACAAATAAATAAATTTGTACAAAAATAATAATAATAATTCATTTTGTAGAAGGAATTTAAAAATTTGAATCCGTATTGTGCTTTTTTTTATTTTTAAATTAACAGGTGCTTTCTTTCAACAAAATCTTCTCAATCTTCTATCAGAGCTCCGGGTAAACGCCAGCTGTTGAATCAAAAAACGTCATCTATTAGCGAATATACAGAATAACTTCTGAAATTCCTCACACGGCAGAAATATTTTTTACGATTTTTTTGATTTACATCGTAAAAAATTTTTGTCCGGCTATTAAATAGCCCATTGAATGCCCGACGAACGTAGGCCTTTAATTTTTGAAAATTTCGATGTTATTTCTCCTTTTTTAATATGTAAACACGACGAATAACATAAGTAAAAATAAATAAACCATGA
>JAPYYR010000358.1:0-32639 GCA_030523065.1 Aphidius colemani
TTGTATGATGGATAAAATAACATGGAGTTGAATTGGATACAGACATGCAATATGTTTCTTAATTTAAATGATAATCTGAAAATTCGTGCTACTTAACAAGTCGTCATAAATTATCATTCATAATTGTGTATAATTTTATTTTTTTCATGATAAACAAACAAGTATTTAAGGAAAAATATTTTATTTATTTGCAGCATTCATTAGCTGACCTTTCTGTTGATAAATTTATTATATCAATGGCAGTGTTAACAAGTTATTTGTGTATAGATTTGATTTTGGTGCTTGCATCATTTGTTATTCTATCATATTTATATATGACGAGGAAGTTTAAATATTGGAAAAAACTCGGTGTCGTTGAAATATCACCAACTCCATTCATTGGTAACACTGGTGAAATGATGATGATGAAAAAATCACCGGGTCAGTGGCTTCAAGACATGTACAATTGGAGTTCTGGACTACCTTACATGGGATTTTATGTATTTGATAGACCATTTTTTCTTGTACGTGATCCTGATTTGATAAAAAATATACTTGTTCGTGATTCAAATATATTTCAAAATAGATTTGTCAGTGCAAGCAGTGATGATCCACTTGGAAGTGTTAATTTATTTTTAGCTAAAAATCCAGTATGGAAATTAATACGTCAAAAATTAACACCAATTTATACTTCAGGAAGACTAAAAAAAATGTTTGAACTGATGAAAGAAGTTGGATATGATTTTGATAATTATTTAGAGTCATTAGGACTTGAAGGTATTACTAATTAAATATTAATTTATTTTAATTATTTTTTCGATTATTAATGAATTAATTTATTATTTAAAGGTGAAGGAAAAAATATTGAATTTAAAGAAATATCTGCTAAATTTACAACTGACATGATTGCAACAACAGCATTTGGTTTGAGAGCAAATGCACTTAATAATCCAGATTCTGAGTTTAGAAGAGAAGGAAAAAAAATATTTAGTTCTGGAATTTATAGAAATTTTGAATTAACATCGTTATTTTTTTTACCACAACTTCTTAAACCATTGGGTCTTAGATTTATACCAGAAGACAGTACGAGGTTTTTACGAAGTGTTATTATGAGTACACTTGATGAACGTGAAAAATCAGGATGTCAAAGAGGTGATCTTATTGATCTTTTAGTTGACCTACGACGTAATCAAGTTGATGGACCAGAAAAAGAGCTATTCAGTAGGAATTATAATATAAATTTATTTGTTTTTATTTCATAAATAACATCAACATTAATAGTTATTATTATTTTTGAAAAGAATTTGATGGTGATAATCTCGTTGCTCAAGCAACTGTATTTTTTACTGGAGGTTTTGAAACGAGGTAATTATTTATATATACTAGGCCAATTGGTGTGCTTTGTAATTTAAAGAATTTTCGAGAAATTAAAGCTTCCAAGGTATATTTAGTCAGGATCTCGAAAAGTTATAAAATTAAAAATCGAAATTTCCGAGGGCTGTCATTCTTTCTCGACGTTTCTAAGCAATCTAAGTGAATTGAGACAATAAAAAAAAAAAATTAGATGTAATTGTTAATCAAAAGTGACCGTATAATTTTATAATTTAATTTTTTTTTTTTTTTTCAATAGCTCAAGTGTTTTATCAATGGCTTTGGGAGAGCTAGCAATACATCCAGAAATTCAAACGAAACTTCGAAATGAAATTTTTGAATATCTCGATCAAAATAAAGGCCAAGTGACTTATGATATGGTAATTTAAATAATTTATATGTATAAAACTATATGTTGGCGTATAATATTCTAATTGTATTTTAAATTATTACTTTATTTTTACAGATAAATACAATGCCTTATTTAGATATGGTTGTTAAAGAAACATTGAGAAAGTATCCACCTCTTCCAATTTTAGATCGTGAAGCATTGGATGATTATAAAATACCAAATTCAAATTTAACACTACCAAAAGGTACTCCTGTTTATATATCACTTTATGGACTTCACTATGATCCAGAATATTTTCCGGAACCACAAAAATTTATTCCAGAAAGATTCACTTCAGAAGCTAAGGAAGAACGTAGAAGTGGAGTTTATCTTCCATTTGGTAATTTATTTAAAATATTTTTATCATTGAAAATTTTAAATAAATATGTAAATTTTATTTACAGGTGATGGACCACATGTGTGTATTGGTAATATTATTAATTCCTTCACTTTAAATTATGATAAAAAATATATAGCTATTAAAAATAATCAAATAATAATTGTTATTTAGGTTTACGAATTGGATTAATGCAATCAAAGCTGGGATTAATTAATTTATTGTCAAAATACGAGGTGTCACCATGTGAAGAGACACAAATCCCGATGCGATTTAATCCTCGTTGTTTAATAACAACAGCAGAAAGTGGCATTAATTTAAATATTCGTAAACTTGTTAATAAAAATAGAGCCTATTAAATATTTATGACTCATAAATAATAATTAATATTTTAAATTATAACGATTTTATTATATTTGTGAAATAAAAATCATCGTAAAATCATCATAAAAAGGTAATTTTTTTTTGTCATTCCATTTATTCTTTTTAGATAAAATTATTTATATATTTGCACTTTGATAGACTGTGATATTTTTTTATATTCAATAAATGTATTGTACTGGTTAACTCAGTGATTATCATTCGAAATTTAACAGAGGAAAAATTTATATAAATATATGCAAATAAATATAAATTTAAATATCAAAAAGTTTATAATAATTGATAAGAGAAAAACGCAGTATTACTTTTTATACATTTATGATTATTTTCTTGACTTGCTAATCTAAAGAAAAGATAATGTCAAAAATTATACGTCATTTTTTTTTCAATGTCTTTAATGTCAATGGAATTTAATAACAAGATAATAACGAGATACACGCTACGCAGCATAAATCGTTTATTTAAATACCTTATTATTAAAAATGATTAAAATTGATGACTTGACAGTTTTATCGCAACCAGATAACAAGTGTTTACGAAAAACAATATATTTCTTGACAGTTGAATTTCAATTAGTGAAACAACTGGTTCACATTATTTTCCTTCAAAGTTTATTATTATTTTTCACGATGGCATATATATTGATTATTTTACTGTTAACATTGATATTTTTTTTTTACATTTATATGACGAGAAATTTTTCATACTGGAAAAAAAGAGGTGTAACATTTGTATCACCTTGGCCATTATTTGGAAATTTATTTGATTTACTAACTAGTAAAAAATCAGCTGGACAATTTTTTGATGATATTTATAATAACTCGAGTGATCAGCCTTATGTTGGATTTTTTGGATTAGATAAGCCAATGCTTGTGATACGTGATCCAGAGATTATAAAAAATGTACTTGTTAAAGATTTCAATTTTTTTAATGATAGATTTTCTGCTGTCGGTCGAAATGACAAGTTGGGTTATTCAAGTTTGTTTGTATTAAAAAATCCAGCATGGAAATATGTGAGATCAAAATTAACACCAATTTATACATCTTCACGTTTGAAATTAATGTTTGAACGAATGCTGATTGTCGCACTTGATCTCGATAATTATTTTGAGTCTCTTGATTTAAAAGGCAAAGGAAAATCCATTGAAATCAAAGAAGTTTGTGCCAAATTTACAACGGACATGATAGCAATGACTGCATACGGCTTGCGAGCAAATTCACTGAACAATCCAAATGCTGAATTTCGTAAAAATGGAGAAAAAATATTCCGACTATCATTTTACAGATCAATGGAATGGAATACCAGAACATTTGCACCACATTTAATGAGCCTATTGGGTTTTACATTTTTTACAAAAGATGTAAGTAAATTTTTGCGTGATACTTTGTGGTCAACAATAATAGAACGTGAGCAATCTGGTCAAAAAAGAAATGATTTAGTTGATTTATTAATTGAGCTAAAAAACAATGATGTTAATAATCCTGATAAAAAAATTTTTGGTAAATTAATATTTATTATTTCTTGATATTTTATTTATTTTTCAAAGCTAAATTTAAATTTTATTATTAATTTTTATATATAGAATTTGATGGAGTTAATTTAACTGCTCAAGCGGCTTTATTTTTTACTGCTGGGTGAGTATAAATTGAAAAAAAATATAAAATAAAATACATTTATTAATTAATTTGATTTATAATAGCTTTCATACATCAAGCTCACTTTTGTCATGCTCATTATATGAATTGGCTTTACATTCAGAAATTCAAAATCGTGTTAGAAATGAAATGAATAATCTTCTTGAAATAAATCATGGAAAAATAACATATGAATTGGTAATAATATAATTTTTTTTGTAATTTAAAATATTATTATTTGTATATTTATATATTATTTATAAAATTATTAGATGAATCAACTTAATTACACTGAAATGGTTTTAAATGAAACACTGAGAAAATATCCAGTATTGCCATTTTTGGATCGTGTAGCTGTTGATGACTATGCAGTTCCTGATCATGATTTAGTCATTGAAAAAGGAACACCTGTTTTCATTCCAGTATCAGCAGTTCAAATGGATCCAAAGTATTTTGACAATCCAAATGAATTTAATCCTGAACGTTTTTCTGAAAAACCAGCAATAGGAACATATCTTCCATTTGGAATTGGCCCTCATGCATGCATTGGTAAACAGTTAAATTTATTTGTTCTTTTCTTTCTTTGCTGAATAATTAATTTGTTTATTTTTGTAATTAAATTTGCTTGTATTTTGAAAGGTCTTAGATTGGGTTTACTTCAGGCAAAATTAGGACTATTAAAAGTCATTTGTAAGTATGAATTTTCACCGTGTAATGAGACAATAATACCACTTAAAATGAGCACAAAAGGATTATTGATGATACCGGAATTTGGTATTACTTTAAATGTAAAAAAAATTTAAAATATTTGATTTTGTTTACATTTTTTTAACAAATTTTGTTAAACTATATTCATCAAAATTAATATAAAAAAAACTTTATTTAGTACAGCAAGTAATTTTATTACATAAAATATTAGCAAACCGGTTTTCTCTATTTTTTTATTGAACAATGATAGACACAAATGACTCGCTGATTGCAAAATGTATGTGCGTCGTAAATCGACAAGTGAATTGGAGTTTGTTCATACCGAGGTCATAAAAATTGATAATAAACAAATCGATTTGACCGATGCCAACGAAATATCAGTTGTTATTCAGAATTCAAAACGATAACTTCAATGTTTAATTAATTTAAAAATATATTAAATGTAAATGTTAAATAATAAAAAAGTTTAAAAATATAATTTAAATAAAATGTTGCTATTAACATTATCATTGATTTTTTTAATATTTTTAATTTTATATTTTTATATGACGAAAAATTTAAATTATTGGAAAATACGTGGTGTTGAATATGAAGAGCCAGTATCATTTCTTGGCAATACATTTGGTTTATTTATTTCGACAATTGGAATAACTCCGTTATTCAAAAGAATTTATAATTATTCACCTGATGCACCTTATGTTGGTTTTTTTACATTCAACGAGCCAATGCTACTACTACGTGATCCTGAAATTATAAAAAATATACTTGTCCGAGATTTTCATTTTTTCAAAGACCGATATGCTAGTACAGTGGCTCATGAAAAAATAGCAAGCTCTGGATTATTTATGTCTAAAAATCCGCAATGGAAATATGTAAGAGGTAAATTGACGCCACTTTATACATCTGTTAGGTTGAGAAAAATGTTTGAGAGAATGCTTGATGTAGCTGTTGATCTTGATACTTATATGGATACCCTAAACTTGACAGGTAATTTATTTACTCAATATTTATATTTCCTTCATTTTTATTAATTTTATTGATTTCTTATTGATCAGACAGTGGAAAAGTTATTGAATTTAAAGAACTTTGTGCTAAATTTACAACTGACATGATCGCCACAACAGCATACGGTTTAAAAGTGAATTCTTTGAACAATCCAAACGCCGAATTTAGAAAATACGGTCAAGAATCGTTTGAGGCAAGTTTTATGCGTAATGTTGTCGTATGTTCTATATTTTTTACTCCAAAATTAACGAAATTTTTCGATTTAAAATGGTTCTCACCAAATGCAACGAATTTATTAAGAAGTGCATTTTGGTCAACATTAAATCAACGTGAAGAATCTAAAATTAAACAAACTGATCTTATTGATCTTTTAATTGAATTAAAAAATAATCAACCTGAACAAGAAAAATCTCTCTTCGGTAAATATATTAATTTACATTTTGATCTAGATAAATATTAATAATCATTATATAAATTTTTAGAATTCAATGGTGATAACATTGTTGCTCAAGCTGCAATTTTTTTCACAGCAGGTAAATGTTTAAACAAGAAACAACTAAATAACTTGTAAAATATTTATAAATATTTTATTGAATAGGTTTTGAAACGAGCTCAAGTTTATTTGCATTTACTCTTTATGAATTGGCAATTAACCCTGATATTCAAAGTCGATTACGAAGTGACATCAATAATGCACTGAAAAAAACGAATGGTATCTTAACTTATGACATGGTAAAATATTTTTTCAAATATTTATGATGAACATATATAATCGAGAAACGATTTCCAGACAAATTTTGCAAAAGAATGAAGAATCCTGAAAGATGGAATTAATTTTATTGTTAAAGCTGATTTAAATCAATATTTTTAGGTAACAACATTACCATATTTGGATATGATTGTACATGAAACATTGAGAAAATATCCACCATTGCCATTTCTTGATCGAATTGCTGCTGATGATTACAAAGTTCCTGGCACTAATTTGATAATTGAAAAAGGCACAGGAGTATTTATTCCATTGACTGCAATTCACAGCGATCCCCAGTATCATGAAAATCCAGATAAATTTGATCCAGAAAGATTTTCTGAAGAACATAAAGAATCAATTAAATATTCTTATTATCCGGTAATTAATTTATATTATTTTTAATTTGTGTATTTAATTTTTATATTTAATATATTAATATGTTATCTGCTAATTTTTTTAAAATAAAAGTTTGGTGATGGACCACGAAATTGCATCGGTAAGTTGATAATTTATTGTTAAATTATTCAAAATTTGTAGATAAATTAAATGAGTATTGTCCTTTTCATATTAGGAATGAGATTAGGATTAATACAATCAAAGCTGGGCTTAATCAAAGTCATTTCAAAATATGAATTTACACCTTGCAAAGATACTCTTATTCCCATGGAGTTTAGTACCAAAGGATTATTCAGCACTCCAAAGACTGGAATTTATTTAAATACTAGAAAACTATAGAGAAAATAAAATTCAAAATAATTAAAAACAAATGTTTTAATTATCATCATTATAATTAGTAATTACTAGAAATATTTTTATCATGTTTTATTTGATTTTTGTTATGGTATATATGTTTTATTTTATGCACTTATATACGTTCATTTACAAAAAAAACTGTTACTCATATTGTAGATTTGTAATACACTTCTCTACGAATTTTTATTATCATATCTCATTTTGACAATGTAATATCAATCCAAGTGAATAAATAATTGAGATGCTTGAAATAAAAAAACAAAATTTCTTTCGCTTTAATTTTCCATTCCACAGTTATAATTAAACACACACAAATTAACTAAACTTAACTGGAAAAAAAAAAATGTATATTTTGTGACATTAATTATTTTGTGATTTTTTAAAATTATTTGTCGACTCGCCTGCGAGTGATTTTATTAATTCAAAGTCATATTTTATGTAACGTAAAATTCATACGATTTCTTAAATATTAGAGACATTATTTCTTTTCCATACAGATATATATATATTTTTTTAAATATTAGTTTGTTTGAATATGTTGTCACAATGTAATTTGAATGTAATTTATTCATCATGATTAATTGATTAATCAGAAGTGATATATATTTTTCACAAATAAATAAGGCAAAAAATATATTTACAATCATAAAAACGCCTTTTTAAAATTTTAAATTATTTAAACAATAAATTATTATTATCGACAAGTTTATTTTCATTATTTATCATATTTTTAATGAAAAAAAAAAAAAAAAACACTCAATATTTTTAAACGTCGAAATATCAAGTTTAAATGTGCATAAATGTTTTTTGTTAAAAGTGCATCATCGATATTTTTTTTTTAAATTCTATCAACATTACGATACGTTTTAACATAAATGATTTTTATTTATTTCTTAATTTTAGATGTTGTCAATGAATAGTTTTATAATATTTTATGAATTAATTTTTTGTTACGAATATTATTATCTTAATTGACTAACTCGGCAATATTTGATAATTATTTATAAGATTAAAAATTAAATTTACAAAATATATAATTAAATTGTTAATGAAATAATAAATTAAAAAACTATTTGTGGATGCTGTATGATGACCCACATTAATTAATAATTAGGCCAAGTTATCGAAGAGAGACAGGAAGTTAATTTAAATAAATAAATGACACACATCAGGCACAGGTAGTAGTTTTTTTTTTTCTTTTAATATAATTATAGAGACTTGTTTCATTTAAATTTTTAATAATCGATTTTTTATTTTGGTTCAATGAAAATTCCGGAATGCATTTTAATATATGTTTTTTTTTTTTTTAACTGGCATAAAAATATCTGTTCATTATTTATTTGAAAATAATTTTTTTGAGAAGTACACTTTTTTAGAGTTAATAAAATTGGTCGTAGGATTGAAATGTATTTTTTTTTTTTTTTCTTAATTTTTGTTTCGTTATTATATAATAATTATCATGTTGGATAAATCTAAAAAAAAATTATTGGATTTTGGTAACAAGAAATAGAGGAAAAAATTGAACGACAGTCACAGAAATTAATTAATTAAAGTTTTTTTTTGTTTAGTCCAATCTATTGGGACAATGACGTTATAAACGTAAGACTAGAGTTCAAAAATACATGCTTTAAAGTCACCGTATAGAAAAAAAAAAATAATAATATTAATAATAAACATATACACACTTGTGAAGTATAAAAATATAAATATTTAAAAAATCAAAATGATTATTATTGCAAACGAGAGATAAAATAAATGTAAAATTAAAAAAAAAAAATTAATTTTCCAATGAATTTTTAGTTTTTTTTTCTCTTATCATTTCGATTATTCATTTTTTTGTTTATGAAAACGGTTTATGTATTTGTTGATCGATTGTTATCTAGTCATTTCTACATGACCTATAAAACCGAACGATATTTTTCATCTACTTATTTAATATCTATTGTTTTTTAATTTTTTAACATTCAAAAAAGAAAAGACATTTATTCGTGAGTTTTTAAATCATATAAATAACGTTAAAAAAAAAAAAAAAAACACTAATGAATGAATAAAAAACATATCTGCTCTGTTAACCACGAATTTCCTGTTTGCATTTTCGCTAAATTTTCAGAAATTATTTGAGTTAAGCTGGGTGCTTTTTTTTTTTTCTTTCTGTTATGTTTTCATGAATGTTTGTAGTTTTATTTTTTACATTGATAACTTTATCATCACAATATCATGAATACCGCTCAAAAAATAAACTAAACATAAATTAAAATACAATTAAATAATAAACGCACATTTGTCATATTAAAATGAAAACTAATAATAATATTACATTTAAATTAAAAGAAATAACAATACTGTGATTTGTGAATATTTTATCGTTTCACATTTATTTCGTTGATGCATTTGATTACCATTTTTGTCTACGATTTTTAAATATTTTCAGTAACTACAAACTAAACAATAGTTATAATAATTCATACACATGTTGATAATATTAAATATATATTTAATAGTGATAATATATATTCAATATACATTTATATATTTTTTTAAAATTGTTTTCTTAATCATTTGATTTATTTATGTTTTTTTTTTTCAACAAACAACATTAATAATTACTTTATTAGGCTATTTGTTTGGATTGACAATAAATAAAATGATCAAACAATTATATAATTATCACTCGATTAAAACCATCATCATGAAAATTTTAATATTGAGCCTAAACGTCTGACTTTGCCACTTCTAAAATTCAAAGATTTATATCGCCACTAATATTTTAATTCACAATAATTATGCATTTCAATCGATGATCAAGATGATCATTTTAATTTGTAAATTCAAGATGAAAAAAAAAAATAAAAAACAACAATCCAGCGATATAATATAGTAATTAGTATTGACGTTGAATTAACCAGTGCAACAAGATGATTTTTTATCAGTCCACCACTCGCTAAAAATATATCACTTGACTTCTTCATGTCCAGGTGATGATGGCAATTCATTTGTATGACGTTTTGGACGAAAACTAGCAGTTAATGATGATATCCAACCACTTGGTGATGGTTGATCATGCAATGAACCACTGTTGCTTGGTGTACGTGTACCATCAATACTCATACCAGATTTAAAACGTGAAAATATACCACCAGTTGTTGATTTTTTAGTACTACTTGGTGATGAAAAACCAAATGGTTTTTTAATAATTTTAGTTGATTCATTGTATAACATGGAATCAAGACTACCAGTATGTTGTAAATCATCAATATTTTTATTTTCCAATGAACCCAATAATAAACTTTCATTTTGTTTTGTTATTTTTGATATATCTTCCATACTTGCTGAACTTCTTCTTATTTCAACTTTTTCAATATTTTCATCGAGTAAATTTGAGCTACCTGGTAAGACAATAATTTCGGGTTTTAACTTTTTTCTAATATCAATTTCATGAAAATTTAATATTTTTTGTTGTTCCTTTGTTAATTTTAAACTTTGTGATTTATTTATTGTTATTTTACCTTCTGGATTTGATAAATTACGTTTATGTTTTATTGTTTGTGTATCAACAATATCATTTGATGATGGAAATAATTCAAGTGATGATGATGGTCTTTTGTCTTTTGTAAATACCATACGCCAACTTTTATTTTTACCATCATGTGATTTTTTGGTTTTTGGTAATGTCATTGCACGTTTATCAAATTGTGTTACAACTTGACAATCTTTTTTGTTATTATTGTTATTTGTTTTAATCAAATTACAACGTTTACATAATACAATTAAATTATTTTGTTTTGGTGATGTTGTTGATTGACTTGTACAACTAGTCATAACTGAATTACTTTTAGTTAAACATTTGCCGATTTGTTGTTGTTGATTTTTTGATGTTTTTGTTAATGGTGATTCTTTTGAATCAAAACTAATACTAAGACGATCAGTAAAATTACGTAATCTTGATAATAATGATTTATGATTATTGACTGTTGTTTTATCATCACAACAACAACAATCATTAATAACAATAATATCTTTACGTATTATTTTATCATCATTACCATCATCATTATCATTAATAGTTGTTTTTGTATTTTTTTTAGGTGATTTTTTTGTATTATTATTATTTATAATTTCAATATTTGTATTATCCACAGTAATACCATTTTCATTGGCATCAATTTTATTACTATCATCATCTTTTTCATATTCTTCAATAATACGTGTGTCATCACCAGATCTAGCACTAACTGGTGAACTCATATCGCTACTAATATTTTCACCACGTGATTTTTTTCTTTCACGTTCATGATCTTTAATTGCTTTAACTAAATCATTATTATGATAATAATCAAATGATGATTTTTCTCTACTACCTTTACGACTACCTGGATAACTTTTACGTCCAGCAGATGTTGTTGCAATACTACCTTCAGTTGATATTTTAAATTTTAATGTTTTTTCTGATATTTCAACTTCAGTTGCTGTTTCTGGATCTGAACTTTCATTATCATTTTCAGCATCATCTTCAATTAATTGATTATCATTATCATCTTCAATTGAACGTGAACGTGAACGTGAACGTAATGTACTACATATTGATCTTTTTGATCTCATACTTTGTGATGATGTTGATTTAATAACAACTGATGATGATAATGTTGTATTTGTATTTATTGGCATTGTTGATAATGTTGATTCACCAACATCAACAATACTTTTACGATGATGACGTTCATCTTTTGCTGCTTCATTTAAACGACGATAATATTCAAGTGCATCACGTACTGGTTGTACAATTAAATCATCAAGTTCAGTTAATAATTCACCTAATGATTCAAATAATGGAAGTAAAACAAGACCAATAAAACTACATTGTGATGATGGTTTTGTAACTTTATCACGATCCATAAATGGTGTTACTGGAAGACCCTCTAATTTTTCAGCATCACTTTGTTTGAAAAATTCTTGCAGTAACTGGTCCAGCCAGGGTTCTGCAACTTCCATTGGACGAGCTTCATTACTTATGTCTGCTACTTTTATCAAAACCATTGATAACTGTAATTAAATTTCAAAATTATAAAACAAATAAAACAAATAAAACAAATAAATTAATTAAATAAATAAATATTTACCAAATTAATATGTGATTTATTTGAATAATCAAATTCTGAAATTGTATCATTAAATTGTCCAAGTATTTCATTGTGTCTTGCCATATCAGTTGCAAGTATACATCTTATTATTCCTTCACGAACAGTTCTATATGTTGTTGAATCAAGTGATGCTAATATATTACATTCAGGTGATTCAAGAACTCTAAATGCCACTGAACAATGATGATTTTCTAATGGTGATATGTCATTATATCTCAATGCTAATTCAGTTCTTGCATTTATTTGATAAATATTATTATAACCAGGATGATCAAGATCATGACAAATACATGATACAATAAGTACCAATACTTCTAAATGTCCAATTTTATTTGGAAGATCAACAGCCCATGCAATTGCGTACATCTGTATGAAATATTAATTAACGAAAATTAAAAATTTAAATTGAATAATAGTGAGCTTAAATAATGATAATATACTTTACCATTTGGGCAACGCAAAAACAATGACGAAAATTGTGAAATGGTACTGCATTGTAATTGTTATATACTTCATAAAGAAAATTACGAAGTATTGGAAATGGTATATCAAACTTTTGTGGTAATTCAAGCTCAATGAACATTGTTTGAAGCATCAACAATAATTCCTCATCTTTCCATTGTCCAGCATCAAATGCAGGTGAACGAAGCCATTTATTGACACTCAATGACAATGATATATCACTGAAACGAAAAATAATAAAAAATATTAAACAATTCATTCAATCATCAAGCATGAATGAAATGCACATGAAATATAAGACTCTATATAATCACTGTGAATTTAAGAAATAATATTTCTCAAAGCAGCAATAATTTCAAGGTCATTTGAGGCCAATGATCTCTCACAATAACCGAGTGTACTTGTAATCACGTAATTGACGGTCACATGTAGCTCTCACTCAAGATGAAAGAATAAAAAAAAAACAAATAAATAACAAGTGTATGAAAAAGTGACTTGTAAATTAACTCGAGATATTTATCATTTTATAAAAATTCAAAATCTATTTAATTATAATTTTAATGATGGAAAAGAATTTAAAAATTAACATTTGATTTGTTGTAATTATTTTTGATTTGTTTTTATGATAATTTTAAATTGGTATTTTAATAGAGAATTCATACAATGAATTGTCTAGAATTATTTAATTAATTGAATGATAAAATATTTATGAATTGAGTTAGTGTATGAAATTGTAAAACTATTCATGGAATGTTCTTGAGTATATATGATTATTAAAAACAAATACTTCTTGTAATTTAAGAACAAATAAATTAACTCAAATTTTCTATTATCAACAAGAAATTTTAATCAATTTATTTTGTATTTTTATTTGAAGAAGATTGATTAATCCAATTGTTTCTTTAGATGCAACTGTGTATCTTGATTAATAAATGAATGAAAAAAATAAATAAATAATAATGACAATAAATGAACAATAAAATTTTATTAACAATGAAGATATTTTTGATACAATGAAAGTCTGTATACTTTTAAAAAGACTCTCAGTGCCTGAAAAAAATACATGAAAATAAAAGCTTTGAAAGACATCAAAGAAACTGTTACGATTCTTTTTTCTTTAATTTTTATTCTGTAAAATATATCAGACTGTTGTTTATTATATTTTTATTTTATTATATTTTGAGTTTTATTCTATTTTTTTTTTTGTTTACCCGTCAGGTATTTCAATGTCTATCTTTGAAATTAAATACCTGATTAAAAAATATAAACTCAAATGAAAGAGATGAATTTTAAAAAATAAAAAAATACAATATGCAATTTAAATAGTAACATCGTGTTAATGAATTTGGGTATTTAATTTAGATTGATATTTCGAGAATTTTCCAGTGAATTATGAAGGGAATGATATGCATGACAACAATGAATATATGTATCTATCATAATAACAACAAATGTCATGGAAATCATAGTCAAATATTAATTGGTCGGTCATGATAATATCTGAAGCATGAATAAATTGTTCTTTAACAATGAAAAAAATTTAATAAAATATAATTATTAAAGCAGTCGTTAATTTAGATTAAATATTTAATAATTTTCAGCTTAAATTAACAATTCATTAAAATTAAATGTAAATATTTTTGTAATAAATTGAAAAAAAAACATGAAAAAGAGAATAAAGAAAATGACAAATGACAAATTTAATTGGATAAAATATTAAGAGTTATATTCATTATTTTATTGATGAATATAATTTAGCTAATAAATACTCGAAGGTTTTCATAAATGCAATATAATTAACCACATAATCGTCTTGAGATTAATGCTTGATACCCTGAGAGAATTTTGATTGCAATGTTGAATTGTCTTTGGGTAAGCCTGTCAACCACAAACATGACCTAATTTATTATTATTATTATCAATAATACAACAATATTTTTTATTTGTTATTTTTTATTAACCTTGATGATAATTTATTTAATAGTAAGTGGAAAATATTGATATAATTATTATTGAATTTGATGGAAGTAAGTTATAATGTTATGACTGATTGAATTAACAACAAATTGGATGATAAATTTCTATGTAAGACTAAATACTCTTGGAGGAAGTTTCGATTGGGGTAATTTGTTGTCATAGCTTTCAACTGTTGATACTAAATTTATTAGTGTGTAAAAATTTGTTGAGTATATTTTTATATTTTTATTTTAAAACTTTTCAAAGTTATACAACTTAATTATAGGTGTTACTAACGTAGATTTATAGTCTTTTTTTACATTTATTTTATGATCTCTATTAGTATATTTATTTTCATACACAAAGATATGATAAATTTATTATTTATAATGCAGAAATTTTTTTGTTTTCATGCCACTGGATAATTTTTATTTTATCTATGTATTTTTTTTTAGCTTCATGTTGGCTTCATCTATTCATATAACTACCAAGTCATATTCATCCTGTCATTTTTATTTAATTTATTTATTTTTAAAAACTCATACGTCATGTGGGTAACAACATTTTATGTGTTGCATCGTGTTTACATTTATTTATTTATTTATTTTTATTATTATCTTCATCATAGATTGTCATTCAAAATGGAGACAGTTTAAAAATTTATTTGAACATATAAAACATTGAATTGATTAAAATTAAACTGATGGGCTTTTTTGAATTTGGAATTCAAATTTATATAATAAAATTGATAAAAATATATAAAATTATCTTGATGAAGAGTATTGTTGGTACTTTACTCTTCACCCCAGCTTTATGTAATGATATTGATACTGAAAATCACCAGAGAAAGCCACTGTTTTCCATATCATCCCTCAACTCAATTAATCACATAATTGACAATAATCAGGTTATCTCATATCATGTTAATTAGTAAAAAGCCAGTCATTAGATTAGTATTATTAAAAATAATAATCAACAGATATTTCATATTTTATTTAAATTTATTATTTTCTTTTCCAAACTGTGAAAATTATATTTCTCATCTCAAGTGGTTCTTGATTAATGTATAAGTGCCAAATTTATGTTCAACTGACTTACGAATTAATCTCACCTCCTGGGGAATTATGTTGGCTAACAATCACTGACCCAAAAACACTCTCAAATCATCTGGGATTTACTGACAGTGTAATAAATCATTGATTGGTTTTTTTGTTTAATTTTTTTAAATGATATAATTTATCATAAATATCAATTGTAAATTAATCAAATTATATAAAATAATTTACCAAAAGATTATATAAATAAATCGGTTCATTTGTTGAAGTACGTCGTAAAATACTCATCAAATAATTTTACAAATGGACAAATTCGAGACTTGAATAAAACACGTTTTGTTTATAAAATGAAAAAATATAAATAAATAAAATAAAGTTATATGATATTATGATTGATATGAGGGTCATGATTTGATCTCCATGATTTTGTCAATAAATATATTTATTTAAAATTCTAGTTTTTTTAAAATACTTTTTTATTTTTTTTATTTTGTACAACCGAATTTATTCAAAATAAAAAATATAATGAAAATCAAGTCATTGTTGTTGGCCCTGGTTTTTGCAAGTCTCTTATATTTAAATTTCATTTATTAATGTGAGCAACTCACAATGTAGTTTTTTTCCTACTTTCAACATTATTTATTTATTATTTTAACGAAATATTCCTCTCATCTTTTATCATGACTATTTTTTTGTTTATCAAAAGAAAGGATAAAAAAATGATACTAAGAAAATTGTGTGTAAAAATATAAAATAATAAAAATACAAGTGAGTGAATATCAAAGTCAAACGATAAATGTATTCCCATAAAAAATGATAGTACACATGACGAAACAAGAAACTACTATTGCATATATAGTTGAGAATAAATGAATAAATGCATCGATAAATAAAGAATATAATGTATTAAAAAAATAGACAAATAGATAGCAATATATTAAGTTAAAAATGCCGAAGAAATAAGAAGAAAAAATAGTGTTTGAGGTAAGATGGTGGGTTTTCTTTTAGAAATGAGGTTTCATGTGATCCCTTGGGTATTGCAGCTTAAGAATATTAATCAAAGTTTGACATGTATTTATTTTTTTGATATTGATATAGATTTGAATTTATTATAACTATTCAATTTGGGGAAAAACATCAGTTTATAAAACGAATATTTAAATATTTATAAAACTTTTTAAATGTAAAAAGTTGATAATTTTTATACATAACAAATATAAGGATAAAAAATATCTGTCATTATTTAAAAAATTTATCAATTTATTGTGCCACAATAAATACCAATAATTTCCACTTCAAATATAATTTATATTGTAATTTTTATAAATTTTAAAAAGTTTATATCAATTTCATTAAATGATCATCAATTAATTTAAATTCTCCATCGCGAATATTTAATTAAACACACAAACTATGACAATCGATTTTACAATCTATACTAAAATTAAATTAACTAATAATATTTTCATTAATTAAAGTATTTAAAATAATTAATTAACAAGTAGCCTTTAACGTAAAAAATATTGTTTAATTACTTTAAACGAGTCTAATAAAATTGAAAAATTTTAATTTTTAATTTTATTTTATATCAAGTTATAGATTTCATTGAAGAGTAAGAAAATTTAAATATTTAAATTTGATTTATCATGAAATTTATGCACCAAGATATGCATTTTATTATGTAAATTTTAATTTTATTTTTTGACTTACCAAATTTTTAGAAATTCTTCACGTACTTGACGTTTAACACTGTCACTTTTTCGACGATACTGCAAACGTCTACATGCTTCAGATGACACAGGACTAGGCAACTTTTTATGAAAACCTATTAAAGCATAGAAAATAATTTAGTAAATTACCATTTTTTATAGTCTAGGTATACTTATAGTTAAATTTAAATAAAAAATTAAAAATATATAAATATTTATTTAATAACCACGCAGTTTTCTGGCAGTCTAAACTGTTTACACAATCATATATCTGTCATATTTTATTCATTTTAGTACTCACATCCTCTCAATTTGATGCACAAATTGCAACAGCATTCTATAATAATTTTTTTTTTAAATTTCTTTTACGTATGTCTTTAATTGAAATTAAAACTTTCAAGGTTTTATAAATTTATATATCAATTTTTATTAAATGTAGTTTTTAAAAAAAACTTACTATTCAAAGCTCTATAACTTTTAGTGAGATTAAATATTTAAAAGCCTTTTACTACAGCTATTTTTAAATTAGATTTTATACAACAGATAATTTTTTGAAATAAAAATATTTCAAAACTTGAACCACATTTTTTAAAATTTTATTTTCTTTTGAATTTTTTTCCCATTCATTCAATTGACTGCATTTTCTTTGTTTATATATATAAAAAGAAATTATTCAAGTTTTTTTTAAAAATAGTAATCTATTCATGAAATTAATTTTTTTCAGTAGAAAAACAAAAATAACACTATCATAAAATTTAATAAAGAAAAAATATATTAAACCTTGGAATCAATATGATACAATTTTTTCAATACAGTATGCATTATCGATAAAGTAATGAGTTTTAAAAATATTGAATAAACAAAATTTCAATATTCTATAGGTAATTTTATAAAGTGAAATTGCAAAGATGTTGAATTTATTATAATGAAAAAAAAAAAAGAAAGAAAAAAGGATAAAATAAATATAAGAAAAAATATTGCAGTATGATTCTTCCCATATCAGGTAGATATAATAATTTTCTATCTCATAAATATCCATTGTAGTAATATGTCTTATAAAAAATTTTAAAATCATATTTTTATATGTTCCTATTATTATGAGTAAAAATAAATATTAAAAAATATCATATAAATAATTTATTTATTTACCAAGCCAACTGAGATGTTCAGTAGTTTCAAGCTTTGTTCTAAACTCATTCATTTGATCTTTGAGTTCACGTAATGCAAGTGATGGCTCTGATGATATTGCATCCTGTTGTTGTCGAAGCTCACGTTCCAACGACGATATTCGACGCTCAAGTTCTCGCAACAGGTCAGCTTCAATCATTCCTGATGTTGGTAAATGTGCTCCAACAATCTATCAAACAATAAAATTAATATTTATTTATCACATTAATTTATAAAACTTTTTATCTTCATAAAATAAATACAGATTGGCAAAATAAATAAGAAATTAAATTTATTGAAACTTTATCGAACATGAAAATAGCCAAATAATAGAGTAAGGATAATTTGAAACTTGTAGTTTACATTGTCTGTGGCATGTTACGAGACTCTATGAGTTCAAATATATCCCTTGAGACTTTTTCACCCCAATGGTTACTGTTAAAGCCACAGTAATCGAGTACAGTTGTGTATGGTCAAGAGAAAAAAAATAATCCTGATAAAATATAAGTATAAAATTTATTGTTTTTTATTTTTTTATTCACGTTAAATATATATATATCTATTGCACGTTTGACTATGTCCAAGTTTTAAAAGCATGCTTCAACGTGCTGAGAATTTTAAATCTTTGCTTTTATTGTCTATGGCTATTGTTAAAGCTTGCAATGTATTTTTGTATATATATAAATGCAGTTGATATAGAACGGAAAGTGCATCTTCCATTCTCATATATAAAAGCATAAAAAAGCACATCAGTATCTTTATCCCGTTGATTTTTATTTCTACAGTGTGGACAACTACGTGATTCGAATTCCACTTTGTTATATAAAAATATATAAGGCTTTTTTTTATCTTTATTTTTAGGATTTTTTAAATTGATATGTAGCTGGGATAATTACCTGTAATACGTATGGTGTGTCTATTGTATTGGCTGACAATTGAGCCGTTATATTTAGCAATTTATCACCCTTTCGAAGTTTTACTATGTCTTGAGGTCCTGCCTCTGCTGCACTTCTAAAAAGCTCTGTAACAGAAAGATAAAAAAAGTTTTAATAAATTATAATTGACAATGATTAATCGTTTATATAATGTATTATACATAAATTTATATTTAAAATAATATCATTTATCATGTATAGAAAAAAAAAAAAAAATTCAATATTTTGAAATATTTATTTATTTTTCTTTCGAGCTTTTTAATAATAAAAAGCTTAACACAAAAATTCAGTGTGAAAAAAAAAAAAATACTCTCGAGGGATGCGTAAGAAAATAAATAAATAAAAGAGATAACAAAAAAAGTAAAGCAATATTTTATATATTTTTATTTAAAAAAATAAAATTCAACAAAAAAATAAAATAAAAGATAAAAAATCCAACTACTATTGCACTTTGATATGTCAGGTTAGTTAGGAAAAAAAAAAATTATATTTCCAAGTGCTGAGTGCACCTTTCCTGTAAAACATATATGAAGAATGAATGGCTATTTCAAGAGCAGTGAGAGCAAGGAAAGATTGTGAAAATAAATAAAAAAAAAAAATAGAAAAAGAATAGTGACAAGTTAAAAAAAGATAAGAAAATATAAAATAATAAAAAAAAAAAAAGGATGAGAATATCTGGGGAATATCTTGGCTATTTTTCTGGATAAAAAAGCTTCAAGAGTAGAATGAAAAAAAATGAGGCCAAAACCTTTTTTCTTTTCACATCACCTTGCGACTTAAGTAAAAGAGCTTTTACTTAAAATTTGAATAAATAAAATAAAACTCGTAACAAATTTGTGCTTTTATTTTTTTTTACGTTTCAAAGAAAATAATAATTGATATTAATCAATTCATCTTTGACATATAAAATAGCCATCAATTACACGGCGTCAGTAAACACGCGACAGTGCAATCAGTGCAAACACAAAATATATATGTTTAAGTCTGACAGAGCTTTTGTTGTTGCATATATGAATGTCGTCGTTGCACTTTGCAGACGTCACGGAAATTTAACTGATGCTGACGACAATAAATATAGATATATATTAAATATATTCATTACACGTGTGTCTTTTGAATGTTACGATTACTAATTAACTTTAATTGTTTATGCGTCAATGTCACCCTCTTCAACCTCATTATAAACACCTTCTTATTTTATCTCTCTTTACTAACAAAACACTGAATACACTATCATGATATTTACAATTAAATTGACATTTTCATTTCCACCCTTTTTTTGCCTTTAAAAATTGATTTGTTTTTTTTTTTTTTCTATGATCATTTATCAACAATATTATCACAAAGAAAAAACTTTTAAAAATACAAGAAATTTCAATTTTTTCATCAAAATTATTATTGTTTTATTTCAAATAATAATAAAAAAAAAAAAAAGAAAATATTTTATTGTCGAGAAAATAAATAATTAATTAATGGATAATATGCTAGTAAATTTATTTTTTATTTGTTTGTTTGAGTTTGAGCTTTCAAGAAGTAAAAGAGACGTTAAATTCAATGAGAAACGTTGAATTTGTTTTATAATTTTTTTTTGTTTTTTGTTATTCAATTTTTTTAAATTTTATTTTATATTGTTGTATTTTATTTTAGTTTTATTATTATTATTATTTAGTTTTTATGCAATAGAGGAAAATGCACGCTATGATCAGATGCATTTGCCGTTGGCATTTACCATGAGAAACAAGATGATGAAAAAATAAAATACTACAATTGAAATAAAAAAAAATAAATAAATAATGATATCAAAATATATATGTAATTTTTCAAGCAATATTATTATTGTTATTATTATTTATAAATTTTATTATATTTTTATATCGTTATTGTTTTTTTTTTCTTAAATTTAGAAAATTTTTTAAATTTCAAGTAAATTTCAATGCATGTTGTATATTCAAGTAGAAAATATTTCTTTATGCATTTTTTTTTCATCTATTATTTGGTTTAATTCGAAGAGTTGAAAATTGCATGTTCACTATATCCCAGGTCAAATAAATTTGAGCATGCAATTTTTTTCTTTCTCTTTTTTTTTCATCCCCCTAAACACGGTACGAAAAATCTCCAGCAAATGCGAGCTGGAATTTTCCAGAGAATTCAACGAAATTGCAGCAATTCAGATTCAATTTTTTTTTTTTTCAAATTATTATTGTCGTTGTTATTTTTTTATTATTATTTTATTTTCAACTTAAAAGTGAATCTAAATGTCGTATTTAATTTAAATATAAAATTTTTCCGATCCATTTAATGCTGAATGGAGCATTGAGATATGTTAGTTTTCACTAAATTTATGAATAACTACATCAAAATTAAATTTATAATAAAAAACTCTCACACTGCAAACAAAAAAATGAATAATCAATTATCATATGAAAATTGTGAGAAACTTTTATACTTTATTTGAGATTAATGATTGAGTCTGTTTTCTTTTTTAAGGGTGGTTTTTATTTTATTTTATTTCAACAGCAGTTGATCGGTTTTTCAAAACTTTTTATAAAAAAAAGAGTTTAGTGGTTTGAATGAGGCAAAGAGTGATTAATCTAACTCGAAAAGATGAATCACCTTGCCTATACAAAACTTTGGTAACTGATTAGATGAATCTAATCAGTTCTAAATATAAATAATTATTGAAAAAAAAAATTGAATAAATTAATAGCTGATGGTTTTTTAGTTTAGAAATTAACTGGAAAAAAAATTCCTGAAATAATTTCTAGAAATGTCAATAGCTGTTAATTTAATAAATTCATTATTGATGGCAAATAACTAAGGAAAAAATTTAGCCAACTTGCTAGTAAAATTAAAAAGTAAATACATTTCTAAAGAATTATTTTCTTTTTTTTTTCAATTAAAAAAAATACTTAATTTGCAAAAAAATTATCAAAACAAACAAATTAATTAATTAATCAATTAATTTGTAAATAAATAATAAAAATAACATCTAAAACTTAATCATTTCATAGTTTTACTATCGACATACGTACAGTTATAGAATTGTGAAGGAAAAAATAAAATATAAAAAATAAAACCGAAGTAGGTGAGGCCATGAATAAAATCAATATTTGCACAGTAAACTTTTTCATTTTATTTTCTAGTTAATCGATATTGAATCTTGCTGTGATGATCATCAAAAATAATAATTATCTCTCAAATTGTAATGTCCAAGTATCATATGTTTTTATCTGTCATTTAATTTTTATTATTAATTAACATAAAATTACTTTTTTCTTTATTTATATATCAATTATTATTTTTTTTTCTTGTTACTACTCATACTATAGTAAATGTAAATAAAAAAATTATATTTTTATGTACCTGCTGTTTACATGACACCTTTGTTCCTCAATAAAATTGAAAAATAAATTTTTTCCAATGAATATATTTGGAAAAAATAATTATTTTTTCATATAATTTCTTGTTAATTTTAAATCTCCATGTACAACATTAACATTTAATTGTTATATTATTGTTTTTTTTTGTATATTAATGTCAAAACAAAAATGCAGTTGATATTAAAACAGCAATTTATATGCAACTCTCTCTCCAAACTTGAAAAATATTACAAGTGAAAAACATTATTTAATGATTAAATGTATTTATTTATCTATCGAAATAGATGACATTGAGAAAATATTATGATGTTTTTACACGCAATTTGTAGGTATCTAAAAATGTCGTTTTGATGAGTGTTTGTTTGAATAAACAGTGTAATTGTTTCTCTGCCACACCCGATGCCATGGGCATGTTTACGATGTTCTTATGCTACACTTGGTGGCAACTGAATGTCGAGGTGTTTTCATCAAATACAATATCGACACTATTTGTCTGTAATTACATTGTGTAACTTTGAAATAACTATTGAACTTTTATGATTATATTTTTTTTTTAAATTGATTTTTTTCAGTATTATTTAAATTTTATGTTAATTAATTTATATGCTAAATTATTTTATCAATAATCTTTTTCTATTATCCATTGGAACTTACAAGATCTTGAGCCTCAGCCATTAGGCAGTTCAAATTATTTCCAGAAATTTTGAAACCCAGCGCCATTTATTATCTTTTTCGCCGAATTAAAATCGAAATATTTTGATTATTTATGATATTTAATTTGATATATTTCATATAATTTATAGTTGTAATAGAGAGACCCTGTTTTTAGTTGAAATTGATTCGGTATACATATATTTTGTCCGGTTATTTTCATTGAATAATGACAATTGTATATATTTTTTTATTGTTGGATCAGCTCAATTTATTCATTATTTTGTTGAGGCCAATATCATTGGATCCTCAATGTTATGGCATCATCATGTTAGTTGCTACTCTCCGCTTAGTAAATACTCTGTATTAACTAATACACATGTAAAATAAATAAATGAATAAAAATAGCGGAATAAAGTGAAAGAGCCATGATTTCGTTAAAAAACAATTTCCGCCAGGACAAAAGAAAAAAAATAAAACAAAATATAGCAAAATATGCCAAAAAAAAAAAAGGAAAAAAAAAGTAATGTGGGAATTTATTTTTTAAATAGGCCAAAGGGGATGGTTTTTCATCAATTTGGGATTATCAAGAGTACATTGATGGCTCTGCCCAATTTCCTGTATTTTTTTTTCATTTTTTATTTATTAACGTTATTTTTTTTTTTTTTGAAACCTTTGTTGCTTCGAAGGACTAGTGAAATATTAAGATGTAAAAAAAGCTCTATTCAAGAGGAAAAAAAAAATTAAGAAAAAAGCTTAATATAATTTACTTTTAAATTATAAAAATATAAAAAGAAAATTGAGTTATTTGATGTCGTAAAAATATGATAAAGCTCCAAGATGACAATGCAAAAATTATTAATAGCTTTACTACTTTTCTCGTGATCATTTTTTTCATGAAATTAATTTTTTTAATTCATACATGATCCAAAATTTTATGAAAATCAGTCTGAATAATAATCAAACTTTAATTAATTAGTTGCAAATGGTTTTTTTTTTTTGTTTTGTTTTGAAAGCTCGAACATTTATTTTTTTTATTAATATTTTTTTACTGTTAGCCTCGAATTTATTTACAATACACATACAGTTTCGACATTTCGACGGATTGTGTTTTATTATTTTACTGCTCACTGAGCTGATAATATACACACTATTGTTTTAATTTTTTTTTTTTTCTTTCGCCTGTGATGTTATTGCAGTTCTATGAGTAATAAGACAAAAAAAATGAGTATTTTTAAAGAGCTTTTTTTTGTTCTATTATATATAATACAAAAATGTTTGGTTGAGCGTTGAATTTATTTCAGCCAAAAGTTTAAAGACATTGTTTTGTGTTTTTAAAAATTATTCAACTGGTTAAAAAAATACAAGGCTAAGTAGTTAATTGATTTGAAATTATTTTGACAAAGTAAATTGTCTTAATATATTATTAATAATGTTTATCTATATGAAGTTTCAATTATAGTAATGGTTTATGGTGATAATGTGGTTTGAACGATTGTCCAGAATTTCAATCATAACGGAAATTATAAAACCTCTAGTTACATATCATTCATTGTCCTTCATATTCTACTCTTCATGCAAATTAATGTTCATACTTTATTAAATTTTATTCGATATCATTCTTCAATCGATCACCAATTAATTTCACATTAATTAAGTTGACTCATATTTTATTTTTCATACAGATGACTCTCTTTTATCTCACACTCAAGTTTTTTAAAAAAAAGAAAATCTGTGCTTTTTTTTGTCATGAAAAATTACAGTGGCCGTGAAAAAGGTCAAGAAAAAAATCTTCTTTCATCTTTTTTTTTTAACAAACTTTTTATTTTCTGTTGCTTTTGACACCAAATTATGAGGATTATAAACACAGTTGAATTATTCGCTGTGTGATAATAATCAGGTCACTAGAGTTACCAAGATGAAAGCCAAACTTTTAAAAATATGTTTTCTTTAAAGTCAGTTATATTTTTATTCTATTTTTTTTTTTAATAATCGTCATTAAAAAATGATACAGAGTCTGCAAAAATACTTTGATTCAAGATTGTCATGATCATTATACTCAAAAATATCATTTACTACACTTTTTTCTCTAATTTTTTTATACTTTTATTATTACGATTATTTGATAAATTTTCAATTGAAAATGGGTCACGGTCGACACGGATTTCTCCTTTTCATTTCATCGTAATTCCGGAAAATTCTCTCGAGAATTTCCGTAAAAGAAATAAAAAAATAATAAAAAAAACTAAGTTAAAATAATCATAATAATAGTGGTAATAGTAATCATAATAATAAAGTAGGTTTAATATTAAATCGAATTTTTTTTTTTTTTTTTTTTATCGAGTAAAGCAATTTAAATTTTTTTTATATATAAAAAAAAGAGTAAATTATTTACCGTCTTTGTGAATAAAGTAAAAGTGTTGCTGCTATCTACTGGATGAACTATTTTTTTTTTTATTTCAATTTTTTTATTATGACATAATAATGTATATGAGAGAGTATTATTACTTATTATGAAGAAGCTATTGGAGATGGTAGATGACTTGAGAAGAACAATCAATTTATTTATTTTTATTTTTTTGAAATATTCATGAAAATATAGAAGCACGTCTTGGCAGTTTCATAAGTATGTAATTATTTTTAATAAACAATTTTAATGACAATTTTCTACAGGAAGATGTTATTTTAAGAATATATTGCAACGATATTTCATTACTGGAAAATCTATGTACATAATTTTCCAGTTAATTTAGTTATCCATAAGATAATAATTAAAAAATATTAATTACTTTTAAAAATAATAGTACATTAGTTAAAATTTAAAGAAAATCAAGATTAAAGAATAAAGTGGTAAAAATAAAATCCAAAAAATTTGATAAATTGAGTACATAAAATTTATTTCAAGGTCAGAGATAATAAATAAATGCGTGGGAAATAATGTCAAGTTAGAGTCTCATAAATAATAAAAGTCATATAAAATATCTAAAGATGTGTATATATTTTTTCTGATTCTTTTTTCTTTTTTCTTTTTTTAAAAAAAAGAACAAATAAAAAAGGAGACTGTGGAAAAACACAACGTGACGAGAGTTATTGATGCCTCAGAAATTTTTTGTTTTTAATATTAAAAAAATAAAAGAAATTATATTTTTTTATAATGAAAAATATATTATGGATAAAATATATAAAACTTACCCTTAAGCTCTTTATTGGTAACTTGATCAGGTCGAAAGCTTGCAATTTCCCTTCGATCGCCGACGATGAAGTGGATATTTGTGTAATCCTCATCGGTTTCGATGTTGCCGTTTCTTGTTTCTTCAAGGTCCATGGCCAGCCTTATTTTGGCTAAAGAAAAAAATAAATATACGCTTATAAAATTTTCAATCAATATAATGATTATAGTTTAATAAATTTCAAGCTTTTTTTATTTGATTATAAAAAGTTGTTTAGACTCACCCTCAGCACACACCGGGCTCATCGTCGCATTGCTGTATTGACTGCCAACTGGCCATCAAATAATTCAAATCCCAATGTTAAATAATGCTTATCACTGTTAATCAAATTTATTAAAAATAAATTTATTGATAATTTTGATGATAGGCCGTCACATCTCATTGGCCATTTTAATTTTTCTATCATCAATCGTAAATTGCCATCTACATAGTCCATTCTGTAAGCAAAAAATTCATAAAATTAAAATGTGTATTACAATTATCAAATAGAAATAATAATAATTATTAATTTTATCAACAATTGAATAAATTTAATTATCTTGAATTCTATTGTGTGTAAATATATAAACATTGTATTAATAATCTCGTTGATAAGAAACTGAGTATTAATTCGCTAAAGCTAAGACAATAATTATTTTGATATACAGATTGAATGAAGTTGGAATAAACCATTTGAGAATATATCTTGAAGCAAAAGTTGATCGCTTGTACAAGCACAATATTTTTAACGCTTCAGCAGACAAAATCCAGTCATCCGTTAAGATAACGTATATTTCACAACTTTAGAAAATATATTTTATTATACAAACAAGTTAAACACATTACTGTCAATTATACTTTTTAAAATTTTACATACATAAATTATTAATTTTATATTATTGACAAATTTTAATTAAATCATATTTATATTTAACTGTCAATAAAATCATGAAAATAAATGATAAAATCTCAAGTTTACTTTAAAAGTTTTTTCGAAAAAACTTGCTATAATTATGCGAATTATTTTTTCATAATTTGTTTTATTTTTCAATTTGTTCTAGAATTTTTTTCCCTTTTTCAAAGCACTATATGTGCTTATGAAAATTTTGTTAATTTATTTATGTTTTTTTTTTTTTTATCTTTCATTTCAAGTTGGTAAGAACTTTTATGATTAACGAAGAAAAGATCTTTTTTTTTATTTATTTCTTTTCCTTTAATTTACATTTTTATTTCGAGTTTTTTTTTTTTTCTTTTTTTATTTAGCATCGTTTTTTTCTCTTGAAAATTTTGTAGAGATTATCGTTTTACAAGACCCCAAGATATTTTGTATATGCATCACAATTTCAATGACAGGGACTCGATTTTCACATGAGATATATGAGGATTTATAAAATACTTACAAGCAGTTATCTATGATGAAAAAATAAATCCATATTCGTGAATATAAATTCAAGATAAATCATTTTTGAAATTTAATATTAATACATGTATAACATAAACTGAATATGTTTAAACTTTTAATTAAATTTAATACATCATTTGAACTTTTAAATGAAATTTAAATTTATAAAATTCTAATAATTTAATATATCTAAAAAGAAGTTACAAATTATTTTTAAAATATTTTTGAATCGTTTATTTATAATAATACGGAAATAAAATTTAAATACACTTTTTACAGGAATTTAGATATTTAAAAAAGTATATTATTGGTTAATGAAGCATTCAGGCAAAAGTTTTAGTCAGGAAAATATAAAACATCAACGCGTGTTTGACCTAATTTGATACAACGTCTAATTAACGTGTGCATCAACCTGTCATATACTTGTAAAATGAATTTTTTTTTATTCACTGTTTTTTTTTTTTTTTTTGACTTCTATCAGTGTCAGAATTCATCCAAAGATTTTTTGATATTGACTCTCGATATTTTTATCTATTTCTGGGTATAAATAAATGTAGTTATATTTTTATTTTTTTAGTGGGTGTCATTGGGATAAATAAATAAAAATAAAATAAAAATAAAATAAAAATAAATAGAAGCCGATGTTGACTCAATTTTATTTTATTTTTTTTATTTTCACGTCATCCAATACTTGAAGTGTTTAATCAATATTCTCCTTTTCTTTTGCTTTTTCAAATTCACTGAAAATAGTAATAATAATAATAATAATCATAGATTTAAAAAATAAAATGTAAAGATAGAATTACTTTTTAATTATCCAATTGACTTTATTGACTTCAACAAAGTTCAATAAACAAAAACAAAAGTCAACTTTAAAGTTATTTTTATACGTCAATTCATCTTTAAAATAGAAAAAGAATTTTAAATTTTTTAATAAAATAAAATTTAATAAAAATAAAAAATATATTTTTTAAATTAATTTTAATATTATTTAGAGATGACGGATTTTACAAATGACATGTCAACTTAACAGGAAATAAAATAGTTACGAAATTAGTAAAAAAAAAAAGAGAAATGTGTTAACGAGCTGCGGTCAGCAATAATTGTAACATCCTCTTGATGTCTATAGATTAACTTCCGTTTGTATTTTTTGGCCTTACCAAGACAATCTTCCAACCGCCCACCATATAAAGACCCTTTATTTCATCTCCGGATTAACCACCCGCAGGATCATAAACTTTTCATCAAAATCATAACACAACTTTCCTTAAATTAATTTTTAATTCAACAAAACAGTTTTTTTCTTTTAAAAAAAAAATTAATAAATTTATTAATTTATTCAATTTTATGATACAAATTTCTATCATCGAAATTAAATTCAATGATCAAATCGATCAACATAAAAAAATTAAATTTCAGTTAGGTTTAACGTAGTTTTCCCCGATAACTAAATTTTACCGTCGAGTTTGTTAATAAAAAAAAAAAATTCACAACTGAATTCAACGAGTTAGAAACCGAATCGCGTTATACTAGAAACGTCATTTTAAGTTTGTTATGTCATTCACGTTGATTCACCTAATTTTCTATATATCTCTTGTTGGATTATTATTTATTTTTTATGAAAAAAAAAAAAAAAAAAAACTACACGTGCATTTGTATAAAATTGGTTTATAAACTCGTTTTATTCGAACTCACAGTAAATCTATTTATCCCACGGTCAAATATATGTACAGGTGCATTTGTATTTATTCAAATTTTATATTATATGATGATACATGAGAAAAATAAAATTCAGAACGCGTCGACCCGCGTAACTTTTGACTACGTCATTTATACGGGTCTATTAAAAATGATAATAATTATATAAATAATGATGAAAAATATAAAAATAAATAAAGTTGTTCTCAATGAAATATCGTTAAAACTTTAAAATGAATAATTTTTTTAATTCTTCTAATTATTGATGAACGTAATTATTGGTATTTGATAGCTTCATTTTATATTAATTAAATTAATTAAAAGAGCAAAAATAAAGTTAGTAATTATCGTTTGATTTGAAGATACAAAACGTTTATACACAAAATCCCATTCAATTTGGTATTAGAAGACCTGGAAAATCTTTGGCAGTATTGACTCGGAGAAAAATCGGAGATATAAAAAAAATGTTATTTGATGTGGCAGTATGTCGGTTAAGAAAGAAAAAAAAAAAAAAAAAAAAAGTAATTCAGTGAAAAGGGACAAGTTCAATGATCACTCACAACTTCAATATCCGTATGGTCTAAGCTTTTAGATTTTTTTTTATTTATTTAGTTGGTTTTTTTTTCGTGTATTTACTCCATGAACTCGTAAACATCATTTGGATCTCAATAGCCACTTTCTCCATCAGGAACTTTTTTTTTTTTTTCTATTTTTAAAGGCTTAATTTTCTTTTCCTTCAACATCAATATCCTTTTAGTTTATATTTCACACTTTTCCATTGCTTTCAATGCAAAAAGATAATTAACCAGAAAACCCAAATGCAATAAAAAAAAATAATATTAAAAAATATATATTTTGTTGCTAGGTAGATAAAGTATATATAAAAAAAAAAAAATAAAAAACACAATTCTTGGACTTTTATTTGCCATAAAAAGTGCAAAAACTTGGTGATTTTTATGACTGTTTTTTTAATGATTTTACTTTACAAAGTCGCAACTTTATATTTTCAGCTTTCACCGATCATTAAAATAAATAAATAAATAAAAAATGTGTGATAGTATAAAGTAATAAGTAAAATTGATTTAAAAAAATGATAATAATTGAATAATTTATTGACATCATCAATAACAATAAGCCAATAAAAATGAACAATGTTTTTTTTTAAATTTTTTTTTATCAATAATTTATTGAATAATATGAAAGTTTATAGGAAACATTATATTCTTGTTAGTTACTGGGCTTCATATATTGTTTAATAAATTTTCCGATGAGTTTTCGTTATGGTCACACAGTGAGTTTAAAGCCACATGACGTAATAATAACCCGAGGGAATTTTCCAATGCACCCGTGTGAATATATATAAATGGATTTAATGTTTTTAACATCGTCGCATTGTCTACATGTTCAACCTACAATTTTCAAATATGTATTAGCATATTGAAAGGTTATAAAACTTGAAAATATTTATTTTACTTGCCCGCTGTTTATTAACAATAAATATTATTATTAATATCATAAAAATAATTAATAAATGTAATAAAATTATTTTTTTAATTTATTATTTTCACATAAATAGGATGAGTGTAATTAAATTTCTCAATTTTTTTTTAAATTTTATTATTTGTCTATTGAAAATATATGAAAAATTCAGACTGCAATATAACCTGGATATTTATTTTGATATTTATTTTTCTAAATAAATTTTATTTAAAATTAATATTCAATATTTATAGAGAATCAAATTTCAAAGAAAAAGTACAATTTTAAATTGCACAGTATTTTGCACACAAATGTTATATTCTGAATTTAAAAAAAAATTATATTTGATTTTATATTTTATCAAATGAATGTATGCGACGACAATGTTTTATATTAGTTTTGTATTTTTCTAAGCCTTTATTCACTCCAAATATAAATAAAAGTTTTGACAAATATAAAATTAATTTGATTATAAATATTCATGCAGATAAATCTGTTTTTTTAGCAAAAAAAATATTCGTCATTGACATATATACAAAGTAATAATAAAAATAAAAATAAAAAAAAGATTAAAAGAAAAAAATAAATTGAATGGAATCATTCAACACATCGTTCCTTGAATGACATATGAAGGTTTTAGGACAGAGCAGATTGTAGTTCATCCCCCTTTTGATTATTTCTATTTTTTCTTTTTCAAGCAAAACTTGGTGAGTAGTAGAAATAAATAAATAAAAAAAAAGAGAAGAAAATAAAAAAAAATAAAAATGACATCAGTAAAAATCGATAGAGGTTCACGATAAGGGATGAAAGTAAATTACCCGAAGAAAAAAAAAAAAACAGAAAATCAGTATTGCAGGGTGATATGAAGATAAATGTGGGTCTCATAGTTTCTTCATGATATCGCCAAATTTTATATTGCCTTGACACTATGTTTTATCAGTAGAATTTTCACAAAAATATACAGATAAAATTGTAGCTTTTGTGTGCGGGAACGTTTGAGGAGTGAGGACGTAAAATGAAAGTGGAATAGTTTTGTGAAAAAATGTAAAAGAAAGAAAGGAGTGAAAAAAGGGATAAAGGGCTCAAA
>JAPYYR010000359.1:0-46635 GCA_030523065.1 Aphidius colemani
TAAATTCTATTTTTGTTTAGGCCAATCTATTTCTTTCTCTCTCTATTTTATTTTTATTTATTTTTTTATTTATTTATTTGTTTTTTTTTTTTTTTTTTTCTTGTTTCTAAGATAATTTTGTACATTTGAAACTGCTCCAGAGTTCATGTTCTCATTTACCCAGAACTATTTAGTCACTCTGAACAAATACTTTTTTAAAAGAATTAGAAAAAATTAAGTATAAAGAAATTTAAAAATTTTTCGCAGCTAGAAAAAAAAAAGACATGAATTTTATAGGTTTATTGAGTGAAAAAAAAAATTAAGTTAATTGATTAATAAAAAAAAAGTGGGCAATATAGAGAGTTGATTTTAGAGGTGGCACCGGGCAGACTGCCAATATCAGTTTCTATACGCAGACATACTAAATAATAATAATTAAAATGAGTATTTATTATCAAAACCGCAAAATTGTATTTTAAATATTTAAAATAAACAAATAAAACTAATAAATATTAAGTAGCTTATTTTTATTGAAATTTGATACAATTTTATGACTAAAGTAAAGAAAAAAAAAGGAAAAAAATTGCATTTCATTTAAAAAAAATTATATCTGGTTTAAAAAATTTATTTTCTTTACAATAAAATTTCTAAATTACATAAATAATCTTAAATAATAATAATAATAATTACTTTTTAATTTATAAATAAAATTGAAATACTAAATTTACTCGAAAAAGAAAAATCACAATTTTACGTAATAAATAACATTCAAATATTTACATGGAAATTATCGTTTACTTAATTATTGATAATAATTGTTAAATATTATTGTTATTTAATTTTTTTTATTTATTTTTTCTTTTTTTTTATTATCAACAACACGTGGAGTACGAGAAATGATTATTATTTTTTGTCTTATTACGTGCATTTGAGTTTGACTGACTCATTAATATTATAATTATTATTTCACTTGGTAAATAGATGTAATTTTTTTTTCATTGTCCCTGAAAAAAGAATGTTCACAGGTAAATTATATTATTATTTTGATATGTGTGTGTGAGTATCCATAAAATAACACAATGTGATCAGCTGTCTACCTCGTGATACATTTTATAACACATAACTTTTATTTAATTTTAAAAAAAAATTTTATTATCCTTTTTGTTTTACAATTAATTATTCTCAATTTATTTATTTATTATTATTTTTATTATTTTAGTATTAATTCACTTATCGCATAAAATGAGGTGTTAATTTGTTATGAAAACAAATTTTTACTTTTTCAATAAAATTCATTCCTATTAATGTATTTTGATTATGAAAAATATAAATGATATTTTTAAAAAAATATGAAAAATTAATTTTTAAAATATTTATTATTATGTTTAGTTTTTTTTTATAATAATAAATAAATGTCCTCCTTGAGAACAATCACTTTCAGGGACAAGCGAAAGTTTTAGAAACCAAGACAAGATTTTTTTCTATTTTTTTTTTTTCTTTCAAATAGTTAACATCTAATGATCTAAATAATATTCTCTACTAAAAATTAATTTTCCATGGATAATATAAACAGAAAAAAATTAATTTAACAAAAGATAATAAATGAAATAGAACAAAAAAAAATATTTTACCTTTTAAAATAATATTCCCAGTATAATATCAGTTTGTTATTATCATGATGATCATGGCACAGTTATTGTTGATGATACTTCCGCTGATGACGTCAAAATTGACTACTTGGTCTTATCATTTAAATAAATAAATAATGAAATGCTGTTCGTCATTGTCTTTACGTATGACTTTTTCAACTATCTTTAATTTACAAATAAAAAACAATAAATATAACGACATTGTTGTACAAATAAATAAGTAAATAAAATAATTAGTCATCAATGTCTTTTGTAGTAAAAAAACCTTGGCATGATCATTATTGTTTAATTAATTTTCATTAAATATATTTTTATTATAAAAATATATAATACTTACTTACTTGTATGTTATTTATTTTTTGTTTTTTTCATACATGCATGAACCAAGATGATGATGATGATGATGACGATGATGATTATATAGTTATGTAGCTTTTTTATATTTTAAATTTTAATGCACATTTGTACTCATGGGCTCTATTCAAGGACGGTCATCGCTTCTACTTGTTCTTCTTCTTTATTCCTTTAATTTTTTTTATTTTTCTACCACAGACAAGGTCATCACAAGGCCAAAAATTTATCATTTAATTTAAAAAATATTCATGTGTATAGCGTATTATGCATACCAACATTTAAGAGTAATTAATTTATAAAAATAATATTTATTTTAATAAAACAAAAACAGACTCACATTGTGTCAATAATAATAATTAAACATTTTTTTTTTAAAATAAATAATTAAATTTAATTGTCTACACATTTTTTTTTTTTTTCCTCATTTAAAAAAACAACAGGAAAAATAATTAACTTGAAAATAATATTTATATTGTTGATAACAATATTATTATTTACAAATGTGTTAAATTTCAAATGGAAATATAAACCTATTTTTAATATTAATCAATAATCCAAAGTTCGAGATAAAAATTTACTTGGAAAAAAGATAAATAATAAAAAATAAAAATAAAAAAAATACTTTGTTTTATGTTTTATGATAAAATAGCAGTTTTATTAATTTTTTAAAATTTTTTCATATGAAATTCTTGATATGATACAACAGTCTCGTGATGAATTTAATATTTTTTATCATATAATTGTTGGAAATAACGAATGGTATCATAACGCGTCTCGATTGTCATCATTTAAATTCAACTCAATTGAACTGAATAAAAGTACTTGAGTCCAAAGCGTGCTTCTATTCAACCACTTATTTTAATAATAATAATTTTTTATTTATCTAATTTGTCCAATTGTTTACTATTATTAAATATAAATTTATCATTTCAGGCACTGAAAGATATCCCCAAAAAGGAGTATTAAAACAAGTTGCTACTAAACTTGTACGAGCTCTATCTGAAAAAGGAGCTGCATTTCTTGTTAACCATGGAGTTCCAGAATGCAAAGTAAGCTATTATTTATTTATTTATTTATTTATTAAACATGTTATAATTGTTGTTGTTTGAGTTATTAAATGATGATGATAATGATGACTACCTAAATTAAATTAAATTACTTGACCTACAGTTGTTGTTGCTGTTGTTGTTTATTTACGTTGATTAATTATTACATCAGCATCATTTACAAGCTTGTTAAATAATTATTTTCATTATTAATTACAGTTGAGAGCAGCATACAGAGCATTTGATACATTCTGTGAACTTCCACAAGAAGCACGTGTTGAATTTGAACGTGTACCACCTTGTAATCATGGCTACATACTGCCAGAAGCTGATCAGTAAGTTTGCTTTATTTATATTTCATCTAAAACTTGGATATAATTATTTATTATTTATTTTTATCTCAATAGATACTGCAGTGAAGAAAAAGAATCAAGACATGAATTTATTGTATCAAGTATTGATGATGTTCTACCAGATGAAAAGGTGCCAAATTTTAAATTTGCTGTTAACGAGCTTTCTCGTGATTTTAAACAACTATCAGCAATGCTTCTTACCGTACGTAATTTTAAAGTATTATTGTTTGTTATTTAAATAAAAAACTAAATATATAATAACAATTATTAATTAAACAGGCTTTGTCAATTGGAATTGATCAACCACCAGATTTTTTCCTCAGCAAACATGCAAATATATTGGATGAAGGCAATGAGTCTTCATTAAGAATGATGTATTATCCACCATCTTGTCTTGATAAAGGATCAACTAAATATGGGCCTTGTTGTGACATTGGTACCTTTACACTTTTGGCACAGGTAAATGAAATATTTATTTATTTTAAATTTTATATAATTTTAATCATTATATTTAACTTTATTTCCTGCAGCCTTGATTGGTTGCACAAAAATGAATATTAGTGGTATGTCATAAATATATTTATCAAAATATTATGACTGTTACTACTTAAGAAAGCTTTTTGTTTATTTAAATTGTCATCAATTATTTAATAATGTGTTTCTTTTTTTCGTACTATTTATTAGAATTAGAGCGTTATATAGTGCTTTGTAGGGTCTTATGCAACCTTACATAGTAATAAAGTGTTTTTTAATGTTTTAAAAAACTACAACTTATAATACAAATTATTTAATAATGTGTTTCTTTTTTATGTTTATAATGAAAAATTAATAGGACGCTGAGGGTGGACTTGAGATTAAAGAACCACATAGTGAACGTTGGTGTCATGTTGGCCATTTACCAGGTGCAATACTCGTTAATTCTGGTGAATGTTTAGCCAAATGGACCAATCAAAAATTGTCACCATTGAATCATCGTGTTGTTGTGCCAGAAAATTGTCGTCGAGGTCGTCATTCAATTGGTTTCTTTGTTTATCCCGATGAAAATGTCGTCATTGATCCACTTGACATTAAAGTCTCAATTCCAATTCAAGAACCAGTTGTTTGTTCTATGCAAAAGAAAAAACGTGGTGTCTTAACAGCTTATCATCATCTTCAGCGTAGATTTCGTGAAACTTATGCTTCTTAAATTACATGTAATGCTGATTTTCATCTGATTTTCTTTGTTTAATTTCTCACATAATAATCATTATTTTCATTTAAAAAATTAAAACAATGTATTAGCAAAATGGAAAATCATCTCGAAATAGTTGATTAATGAAAAAAAACTTAGATGAAAATTAATTAATTAATTAATAGCCATTAGAAAAAATGATGAATTCAAAAGCAATTATAAATTTAATTAATTTTTTTTGTTTTTTTAATGTAATAAAATGGCACGTCAATAATTAAATTTAAAATAATAAAAAACGACAATAAGATGAATGACAATAGACTGACTAGCTAAAGGATTTTTATATTATTTAATAAATGAAGCAAGTCAGAAGACGGATTGATTAAAGAAAAAAAAAACAAAGAATAAACTTGACTGCTAAAAATAAAGAAATTGAATAATAAAATAATACTTGCGAGGATTTGGAATGCATTTAAATTTTGAATATCATTAAAGTCATTCCTTGATAAACATTCCTCGCAAGAGAATATTCGTTAGTTTAAATGAATTATTATAATATTTTGTCAATGTCAATTTTGAAGTATCTTCATAAATAAATTAATGAAATTTGTACTTAAAATTAATTGGATTTACTAATTTAAACCTTTCAAATTATCAATAATGAAATTAATTATTTTTTTTCTGTTTCAATTTCATCACAACACCACCAACAACATCATCAAGTAGCTAGTGACCTCTCTGGCATTTGTTGGTACTTGTAGCTCTTTACTGCTCTATGCTACAAATCTACAATTTATAAAACACCAAGAAGAAGAATAGAATAGAGAAAAAATAATTTTAAATTTACAGAGCATTTTTTCGATACCATGGAGAGATCGGGGCGTCAAGGCTCCCCCATTTTACATGCATATAGCACTGGCCTGGTCTGGGGTTTAATGTTGATGATGATGATGATGATGGCAGTCGCTTCAGTCAACAGCAGGCCATTGCCAGACGCACTTGCATTGAGTTGCATTGAATTGCATTACTCATTATTCATAACACAACATGCATTTTATCATTAAAATTAATTTATAAACAAAAACAACAACAAGTAGTGATTATAAATAATAAAAGAAATGCAGTTAAACAACTTAACAATCAACTTATTAAATTATAATAAAAAAATTTCCCGCGTGTTGTTACGTCTATTATTATTATTTATTTTTTAATAATAAAAAATTATCGTTTAGTGTTAAAACAATAAACAATGTGATTATTATTATCAAGTGATTTATTATCAAGTGCAAGTGATGATTATTTAATTTATTGATAAAATTTATTGGAGTTTTTTTGTTAGTGTTTTTTATATCTTAGAAAGAGATTTTTTTAATTTTTTTGACACAATCATTTTCCTTTTTTCCACCATGGTTGCCAAGCATTTTACTCAGGGTGAGTTTTATTTTTAAAATAATACATTTATATATATTATTATTCAGCATCAATTATTTATAAATAATTTTTCATCATTTAATGGAGAATTTATTGCATTTTTTTCGATAAATTCACAGCATGTTTTAATGTTTTTATTAAGGGTGGAATACGCCCGAGTCGATTACAAGGGTGGAGTTTGCACCAATACGCATGCCATATAATAAATTATTTATATTTTTAATTCTTAAACATAAATAATATATTAAAAAATAAAACAAAATGTTTTTTTTTTTATTTAAATTTAAAATTTAAATTACATTATATACATACATTTTTGTATTAAATTAAATTTAAAATTTACATTTTTAAATATGTTTTTTTCGATTGACAAGGGATGAATAGGATTTATAAAAATTTTTAAAATACTTGAGAGATGTAATATTAAATTTCATAAGGATGAGTCATATGACAGGATATTTCTTTTTTCGATTGCTCACTTGAGGAATTTCCATTAAAATATTGAAATATATTTCGTCTGTAAATGCCACACTTGAGAAACGCGACACAAGGTATAAGTTTATCGAAATAACATGCTTTAAATGTATATAATAAAAACAAAGTCATTGTTGCATGTACTATCAGCATGGCTAATTACTATTTGACAATAAAAAACATGCTGTATATTTTTAATGACACTCAGTATCGAAATAGAAAAATACTGTCATTAAAAAAATGACTAATAAATAATTTTAAAAAAATATTTCGAAATCATTGTCTGGCCTATTTATTCTTGATAGTAATAATGTTTTTTTTTTTTTTTTTTTTTCTTTTAGATTAATTATATATAAATGTGGAGAAAAATTAAATGTATATGTAGATAATGTGCCACACTTATTTCCAGTACTGCACTTTGTTCTAGTATGATAAAAAATATAAAAAAATAAATTTAAAAAACGAGGGTGTAACTGCTGGGGTGAATTGCAGTGTGACATAATATTCTAGGTGGTTGAATGCAAAAAAAGGGTCGTGGTGACACATGAAATATACTATTGTTGTTGTTTTTGTTGTTGTTGTTGTTGTTGTTGCTTATTGTCGTAGTGGTATTTTTCTCTACTAACACACATATTTAAAAAAATAAATAAAAATGTTTTATTTTGTAATTACACAATGTGACTTTGTATATATTTTTTTTTTTTCATTTTTATTTCTATTCATTGTTGCTACTGTCATTTACAATGATTTTTATTTATCCATATAAAATACAATTTTAACTAGAAATTTTTACATTTCGAAATGATCATAATAAGAAAAATTTTCTATAAAATATCATTACAAATTTTAATATATGCATCAAGTCAAAATACGGAAACGGATGTGATAAAAAAAATAAAATAAAAATACTTTTGAATAACATAAATAATATTTGATTATTTATTATTAATAATAATAATAATTGAATTTTTTATTTGACTAAAATAACAAAAATACCTCCTTTTTATTTTCTCAAATAAAATTAATAATTCTGGGTCAAAAAAAATCTGCAAAAAAATAAAAAAAAAAAAAAAAAATGAATTGAATTGAATATTGTGTGGCAGATTGGTAGCAGCTGTCGAGGGTATATTTTATTTATCCAGACCTCAAGAAAACTTGAGAGGAAGAGAGCTGGACAATTGGGTTCAGCAGGTGCAGATTTATTATTATTATTTGTGCGAATATATTTTTGGCTACACCTGCGTATATTTTACAGTAAAATTTATTGAGAAAGACATTGTCATGGCCATGTAGATTAAATACTCAAATAATAATTGTTGTTTTTGTTGTTTCAGGCTCCAGGCCAGAGTCTGGTGTTCCAGATATGACTGTCATAAGTGACATTGATGAAATTGGAATAAATCGAAATCTTCAAGTTCGTTACTCTCGAGACCAAATATACGTATCCTTTGATAAATAATATCATTAAGGCTATTAAATATACACCAGTACCATCATTATCATCATCATTATCACCACCCAGTTACAGACTCGCTATATATTTTTTTAAGAGCTGCTGTTGCTGCTGGCTCCAGTAGTTACCATGGAAACATGTTTATTATCTTTTGACAAAGTCAGCTGGTACTTTTTTTTCTCCTCAGTGCTAGATGATGATAATGATTATCATCAACAACATCATGATGTATCACACATTGCCACATTTTCTTTATCCATTATCCCAAATTTATATTTATATTTTTTTAATGAATATTATTTACATAATTATTATCGTGGCTGTTATTGAATTATCCCATATTACCGGATATCTCCGGCCGTCTCCCTAACATAACACTGAATTAAAAATTTAAAAATATATCATCAATAATCCTGATATTCTCATCTATCATTTACATTAAATTTCCTTCAGCTACATCCTATATTTTGAATCAGATATCCCTGAAAAATCAATTTTTATTTTATATATATTTGTTTTTCAATGCTACGCTGTTTATACACTGCAACATTCAACTTGGTGGGGTGATATTGGGGTGTTATAAATATAAATTCATAATAATAATGCTGTATGGGGTCTATGACGTTTGTGAAAAATTGGGTGGTGATGCTGATGAGTCACTGGTGTGTCCCTGATCGTTTGAACATTCAACTGACGCCAGCACATGATGTTAATTTCACATGTAACACTTTTAGCAAAAAAAAAAAAATGCCTCAGGATTATTATTGCTTCAACATATTGACGTCATTTTTTTTACATCATCAAAACTTTTTAATAAATAAATTTCTTGACTTAATTATTTTAATTAAATAGACATACACTGGTTCAATTCTCGTTGCTGTTAATCCTTACAAGGAAGTTGATGCTTACACAATGGTAATTAATTTTTAATATTTTATTGTTTAAATGTTAATGTATATTAAATAAATATTAAAAAAATATTTGCGTCATGTTGTGTCGTTGTTGTTGGTGGTGGTATTTATCCACCGGAACTACCTCAACTGAATACAGATAATCATGTTCCGTTACATCGAGCACGTATTCTTATCCTCATGAATCTTTAGAGAAAAATTTAAACAAAAAAAATCAATAATACGGTTTTTTAATTATTGAAAAATATTATTATATTATTTAGGTCAATTAAAAATGCAAAATTTATTTATCAGTTGAATTGTGATGATAAAGAATACAACTGAGTTTTATTTTTAGGTCAAAGTTTATTTTTAAAATTTGTGGGTAATTTGTTGTTAAGGAAGATTGTAAATACAATGTGATACATGTTGTTGACAATAGCTACTTGATTAATAATTTTTTTCTTGAAGAGGATTTAGTGTCACGAGTGTAAGTGCTATGACCCCAAGAGAAATCCGAGTGACATGACCGAGATCTGACCCTTGAAGGCCTTGGGGTTGGTTGGTTTCTTGCTTGTTCCATAAAAAGATCAAAGACGAAACAAAATCATTTATCTATTTTTAATATTACTTTCATGATGTAAATAACTTGAATTAAACCATTAGCTTTATCTTTATTGATGTATATTTTTTTTTCAATTATAATTACATTAATCAATTAATTTTTTTAATGTCGTTTATCTCAGCTATACATAGATAAATATGTTTTAAACTCTTGATAGCTGTGAAAAATATTATGATTACAATTTAAATGCAGAAAGAAAGGCTAATTTTGTTTTTTTAAAATAATAGAACATAAAAATTAGAAAAAAACAAGGCACAGAGGGTTGAAGGTGCGGCGAATGTTCTTATGCGCGGTTCTACGTGTATTGATCGTTATGTGGAGCTCACATATACTTTTATTTAGCGAAATAATTTGATGATGATAATAATGATAGGTATTTATAATTATTTAACGCGATGGAAAAATATTATTATGCTTTTTTTGTGTCATCGTTGTCATGTTGGTCATTGAATCGGGTCGACAGGCGCAAAAAGATTGTTAGTCTATAGAATATAATGGAGCAAAAAAAATAAAAAGTTGTATAAGATTTTTAAATTTTTTTTCACTTTTACTTCGGCAAAAATAAAACGTGGCATAGGCAATCGTTCGAACCACACGGCGAAAATATTTTTTATTGATGCCATTATTTTTTTTTTCGATTGTAAAATATTTTTGCCCGGACCATTTGATAGCCCTCTAAATGCCCTACAAACGTAGGCCAAAACTTTCTGAATATTCGAATTATTCAACGTTTTATGAGGTTTTTAAGTTTTTAAGTCTTCTTTTTTTATTTTTCATGAAGGAACATGTTCAACGTTATCATGGACAAAAAATGGGTGCACTGGAGCCTCATGTCTTTGCTTTGGCTGAGGCGGCATATCGTTCACTTGAAAATACTGGAAATAATCAGAGTTGTGTTATATCTGGTGAATCTGGTGCTGGTAAAACTGAAACAACAAAATTTATACTACAATATTTGTGCTCGGTAACGAGTAATGTTGATACTTGGGTTGAACAACAAATCCTTGAAGCAAACACAATACTTGAAGCTTTTGGTATGTCTTAATATTGAATTGCAAAAAAATTATTTATAATATTTTCAATGTTATTTTATTTGTAGGTAATGCAAAAACAGTTAGAAATGATAACAGTTCACGTTTTGGTAAATTTATGCAAGTATGTTTCGACAGTAAATGGATGATAAAAGGTTGTATTATACAAGATTATTTACTTGAACAATCAAGAATAACATTCCAAAGTCCTGGTGAACGCAATTATCATGTATTTTATCAACTTGTTGAGGGTGGCATTCGTGATAAAGAATTTGCTGAACAATATAAATTAGTATCAGCTGATAATTATAAATATTTAAATCAATCTGGTTGTATTAAAATTGATGGAATATCTGAAAATAAAAAATTAGATGCATTGAGATTGGCATTTAATGTACTTCAAGTACCATCAGAAATGTGTGAAGGTATTTATCGTGTGTTATCAGCAATATTATGGCTTGGTAATTTATGTTTTGATGACATTGACGGTGAACGTTGTCAGTTAACAAATAAAGACATAGAAATTATTGAAATAATTGCACCATTATTGGGTTTACATATTGATGATTTAACACGTGTTGTATTGGTACGACAAATAAATGTTCGTGGTAATATTACTGAAATACCATTGAAGGTACAAGAGGCAAGAGAAAATCGTCATGCAATGGCAAAAGCATTATATTCACGTACATTTGTATGGCTCATAAATCATATTAATAATTGTACAAATCCAGGACAAGATATATCAAGATTTCTTGGTGTACTTGATATATTTGGTTTTGAGAATTTCACAGTTAATAGCTTTGAACAATTATGTATTAATTATACAAATGAAAAGTTACATAAATTCTTTAATCATTATGTATTTGCAATTGAACAAGAATTATATAGACAAGAAGAAATACAATATTCACATATAACATTCACTGACAATACATTGTGTCTTGAATTAATTGAAAAACCACCAAGATGTGTACTTAAATTATTAACTGAACAATGTCATATGCCAAAAGGTTCTGATTTAGCATATTTAACAAATTTACATGCTGAATTTGATGGACATTTGTGTTATGTTAAAGGTGATGATCGTAGAAAATGGGAAAAAGAATTTGGTGTTAAACATTATGCTGGTTGTGTGACATATACTGTTGCTGGTTTTGTTGAAAAAAATCGTGATGTACAACAAGATGTATTTTTTGATTTCATGTCAAGAAGTACAAATGAATTTGTACAAGAAATAACTGTTTATCAAGATTTACTTAGTTGTACTGTTGCAAGAGCATCTGGTAATATGACAACAATGTCACGTGGAACAACAAAAGGTAAACCAACATTATGTGATTCATTTAGATATCAATTACAAGCATTGGTTGATGTACTACAAGGTACAACACCATGGTATGCACGTTGTATTAAACCAAATATGCAAAAAATACCAGATAATTATGATGAAAAATTGGTACTTGATCAGTTAAAATATTTGGGTATGCTTGATATTATTAGAATAAGAAAAGAAGGCTTTCCAATTCACATGCCATTCAGTGAATTTGTTGCAAGATATCGTTGTCTTGTTAAGGGACGTACAATGCTACCAAAAGATGATCGTGAAGCAACAAGATGTTTGATTCGTAGTCAGGGTATTCCTGATACTGAATGGCAAATTGGGCGTACTAAAGTTTTTTTAAGAAGTTATGTACATGAACCATTTGAAGATTCACGTAATCGTATGGTTACAACGAATGCTATTATTATACAAAAAATGTGGAAATCTTATGTTGCCAGAAAACAGTATAAACAAATACGTGATGCTGCACTAACAGTACAACATGCATATCGTGGCTGGAAACTTCGTATTATGTTTATTAAAAAAAGACGTGCAGCTATTGTCATACAATCACATTTACGTGGTGTATTTGCTCGTGAAGTTGCTGCTGCATTACGTGAAATGCGAAGAGTTGATGAAGAAATGCGTAAACGTGAACGTATTGAAGAAGAACGTAAATTAATGGAGGATAAAAAAGCACTTGAAGATAGCCAAAGGTATTTTATTTATGTAAAAATTATTTCTTTTTTTTTCTTTTCTTTTTTAAGTATTTTTAAATAAAAGTTGTATTAATGAGGTAGTTGAAAAAAAATATATATATTGTGTATAAATTTGTAGCACTCAATACAATGGTATTGTTGGAATGGAATCTGGGTAAGTTGTTGTTGGTGTTTTTTTTTTTTTTTTTTTTTTTTCAAATGATTTACTGCTGGCCGTCAATTACAATATTTTTGTTAATTTTATTTGCTGCTTATTTTGCTCTTTTTAATTATATAAAATGTATAAATAATAAATTTTAATATTACAGAAAAGCACAAGAAGAAATGGCTGCACTTTCACAAATGGCAGAACAATTAAATTCAAAAATGGCAACAACAGAAATACAATCAGTCGATTTGGATAATTTATTTTCATTTTTATCAGATGTACAATCAACAAAGAGTCATCAAATAATTGAAGAAATTGGTGAACGTATGGATGAACTTGTTACTGATCTTGATGCTGAATTAGAAACAGTTATACAAATGGAAATGGATATGATTGCAAAATCTGATTCGAAAATGTCAAATTTAAATGTATCTGATGCTAATATAAGAAATGGAAATGTTAAATTAGGCCAACCAAGTTTACCAGAACCAACAGAACCACCTCCACCTCCACCACCACCACTACCACCATCTGCATTGCCACTACCTATTAATAATGGTGTTGGTGTTGATCCTGTTATTATTTCAAATATACCAGTATCTACTTCCGTATTAACTGACTCATCTGAAGACAATACTGAGCCAATTTACGAGTCAGTACTTCCAAGAGATGAAAATGATCCAGCAAGTCCAGTATTAATTAACACAAATGGAAATACAGCTGGAACACCAACATTAAAAATACCAAATGGTGCTAATAACAATATCAGTAATATTAGCAATGGTGGTGGTATTTGTGAAAGTGGATGTGCTTTACCACCTCCAATTCCACCAAGTAAAATTATTATTAAAGCACCAGTTATTGTTGGAACACCAGCAATACGACCAGAAGCAGCAAGAAATTTAGTTAATATTAATAATACCATAAATCATAATAACAACATTAATAACAGCAATAATATTATCAACAATAACAACAACAACAACAACAACAACAACACTAATAATAATATAGTTTATCGTCAACATCATCATCAACAACAACAACAACAAGTAACAATACCACTACAACAACAACAACAACATCAACAAGCACAAATTCAACAATCAATTAATAATGATCAACAATTAAATCAACAACCAGCTGAACGTGAACAACGTCGTAAAACAAGAGTTGAAAAAAAATTACAAGAACTTGAAGATAAAAAAGAAAGCATTGAACCAGAAATATTGTATCATGATATTGTTGAATTTGCCCAAAATTATTTCAATAGCCATGAAAAATCACCAGAGGGTACAATAATGGCAACGTTAACACGTAAATCACGTGGTAAAATTGTTGAATTTGTACCAAAATATGAAATGGTCACGTATTACAAAGGTTCAAGTATTCCAAATTCTCATATACACATGTATGATCCAGACAATGTCAATACAGCATGTACAATGTTTCGTGATTTGTGTAAATATTTACGTGGTGAAATGAAACAAGAACAAGAAAGTATTGTTATACAAACAATAATTGGTCATGGTATTGAACGTGAAGAATTACGTGATGAAATATTAGTACAATGTATGCGTCAATCAACAAATAATCCAAATATTGAATGGACAGAACGTGTATGGTTGTTATTGTGTTTGGCAATTGTTGCATTTCAACCAAGTAAAATATTGTATAAATATTTTGTATCATTTTTAAAGAAAAATTTAATACTTGAGGGTAAATTACGTCAGTATGTACAATGGTGTATTGATAATTGTAAAAATACAAAGGTATCATGTCGACAATATCCACCATCAACAGTTGAAATTGCAGCAATGCGTCGTCTTGGTACAATTGTTTGTAGATTTTTCTTTTTAGATGGACGTACTAAAGCAATTGACGTACATCCAACAGATACTGCTGCTGATGCTGCAGCAAAACTTGCTGAAAAATTGGGTCTTCGTTCATTAGAAGGTTGGGCAATATATCAAAGTAGACCAGATGGTGAAGAACATGTACGTGCACATGATTATCTATATGATGTTATTGCTGCATGGGAAGTTAAATCATGTAAATTAAATACATCATCATCTTCAACATCAACATCAACATCTTCCTCGTCAAATTCATCATCTTCATCATCACCATCTTCATTTTCAACAATGAGACGTGGTACAAATACAGCAACACTTGGCTCTGGTGATAATCGTTTTGTATTTAAACGACGATTGTTTCGTAATACACGTGAACTATCACAGGATCCAGTTGAAGTTAATATGCTTTATTCACAAGCAGTATATAATGTTGTTAAATGTGATGATTTTCCAGTATCAGAAAAAGTTGCATTACAATTGGCTGGTTTACAGGCACAAGTTGCACTTGGTGATCCAAAAGATAATGATAGACTTGATTATTACAGCGAAGTTGATTGTTTTTTGCCATATAGAATAAGTCGTGCACGTGGTGATGATGTATGGATACCAATAATAGCCCAAGCACATAAACAATATGGTGCAAGTCGTTCTGAGCTAACAGCAAAAGTACTTTATCTATCATGTGTCATGCAGTATCCATTATATGGTACAACAATGTTTAATGTAACATATCGTGGCTACTGGTCATATGGTAATCAACTTATACTTGGTATTAATTGTGATGGTTTAATGTTGATAAAACCAGATGATAAATTTGTATTGTCAGAATATCGTTATCAGGATGTTGAAAGTATTATGTTAGATCCATCTGATTCATTTATAACACTGTCATTGTTGAGACATAATCCAGACAGTTCACATAAATGTTTTGTATTTGAAACACCACAAAAAAATGAAATTGGAAGTCTCATTGTTAGCTATTGTCCGTCATTAGCAGGTTGGATAACTGAAAATGAAGGACAAACTAAAAAAATTAAATGTATTACAAATGAAGATCGTGTACGTTTATATCATAATTTAATAAATTGTCGTAGAGCACTTGTTGATACTGATATACTTAGAAAACCACAAGATTCTGGTGTTGGATTTTTACGTAGTACTCTGAGACGTTTGTCAAAACATAGAATTGAAAAATTAAGACAAGAACATGGTAGTCATGGTACTGACAATGGTGAAACATATAAAGGTTTTCCACATGGTTATTGGGCATTTAGTCGTCAATTAATAACTCAAAGTTTAACAAAATTACCAGATACTGAAGAGCCAATTGCTCTAAATGTATTTCAGCTTATATTGACATATGCTGGTCTTGGACAAAATGGTGATACTGTACGTAGAATTGAAGATGAACATGTTAATTTAATACAAAGTGTTATGGAACGTTGTATGAGAAAAGAGGTATTACTTGGTGAATTATATTTACAATTAATAAAACAAACAACAGATCATCCAGATCCAAATAGTCGTGTTAATTTACGTCATTGGGCATTATTATCATTAGCATGTTCAGTAATATTACCACCACAAAAAACAATTAGAAAATATTTAATATCACATCTCAAACGTTGTTCAAGTGATTATGTTACTGAAGAAGGTAAATATTCAAGATTTGCTGAAAAATGTTTATACAAAACACAAGGTACACGTAGACGTCAATGGCCACCAAGTCGTGAGGAAATTATGTGTACAATAAATAGACGACCAATATATGCTAGATTTCATTTTATGGATGGTCAATATCATGCTGTTGAATTTAATCCATCAGCAACAGCACGTGATGTTATGGAAATAATAAAAGCTAAAATTGGACTTGGTGAAAATGCTATGGGTTATGCTATTTATGAAGTGTTGGGATCAACAGATAGATCATTAATGGCTGATGAAAAAATTGCTGATGTTATGTCAAAATGGGAACGTTATAGAAATGCAACAAATGCTGCTGCTGCTGCGGCTGTTGCTGCCGCTGCTGCTTCATCTAATAATAATACAAATAATATGATACAACAACAGCAACAACAACAACAACAACCACAACATCAACAACAACATCCACGTAAACATGGTCATCATTTATTTTTATTCAAAAAACATCTTTTCCTTGATCAATATATGAATCTTGATGATCCAGTTGAAAAAGAATTATTATATCATCAAGTATTACATGATTTACGTGCTGATCGTTTTCCAATAACTGAAAAAGAAGCAATGATGTTAACAGCATTACAAGCACAACTTGAACTTGGTGATTGTCAAGATAATAATGGTCCATTTAATGGACAAGAATATCGTACAATATCTAGTCATTGTTTACCAGCAAGAATTGTACCAAGTATATCTGTTGAGGGTGTTGTACAACATCATCAATCATTACGTAATATGAATTCATCTGAAGCTAAAAAAGCATTTCTTAATTTTATACAATCATGGCCACTTCATAAAGCAACAATATTTGATGTCATGCAATCATTCACATCAAATTGGCCAAGAGTACTTTGGCTTGCTGTTGATCAAGATGGTCTTCATTTACTTGAGCATCGTTCAAGAAATGCACTATGTACTTATGAATACAGTAGTATTCTTAGCTTTAGTCCAGCAGTTAATTGTCTTATGATTATTACTGGAACAGATAAAAAACAAAGTAAAGTCATATTAACAACATCTCAGGTATGTTAATTATTATTTACTTTTAATTTTTTTAATTATTATTTAATTAACATGAATTAATTTGTATTTTCTTTTTTTACTTTTCAGGCATGCCAAATAGCAAATTTAATTCGTGAGTATACTGAAGTCCTGCAGATGCCACCAGAAGTGCCAAAACATGCAACAACAATATCATCATCAACACAAATAATGAATCAACATTTACAACAATCAATTAATACATCAGCAGCAACAAATAATCGTAATAAATCACGTCCAGCTTCAAATACATTACATCGTGGTGCTCCAGTTATTCATTCACAAGCTGGATAAATTATTATAAATAATAAATTAATCATTATTAACCAATGAGGCCTATCTGCATTGTCTGTACTGTAACTGTACTGTTATCACCGGAGGATCATTTATTTCAATTGTAATTAATATTTTAAATTATATTACAACACATAGGTATATTATCTCTTCCATTATTTATTATCTAAGTTTAAAAAAAATAAATAAAATTGTTATATTTAAACAAAATACGACTTATTGTCACATAAAAAAACTGCCATAGAATTTAATTCTCAACCGTGGAACCAAAGTTGACTTGATGATACAATTTTTTTTGGAAATCACATTTTTTGTACAAAAAAAAAAAAAAAAAAACATAAAAAATTTACACTTTAAATATTTATTATTAAATTGTCTTTCTAATTATTATTATTATTATTATTATTAGAAAAAAATATTAACAAATAGTCAACACCTCGTTGTATCATATCAACAATGAAACAAAAAATAAATATTATAAATATTAACGAGTAGTAAAATAATTAATGATGAACGATTGTTGAGGCAAGTGTGTGCCTTTTGAGTACTTGTATTATTATTATTAATTAATTAATAATAATAATAATAATAATAATAATTGTACAGATTTTAATAATTGACTCTGTAATTTAGTATGTTTAAATTATTTATTATAAGCTTCTCAGTGCTGCTGTTATTATTATTGTTGATAAATGATTAAATAATTTATTTATGACAATTTATTGATAATAATAGTAACATTTAAATTGAAAATAAAATCGTTACCATAAATAGCTTGTAGTTATATCGTGGGCGTTGTGAAAATAAAAAAGAAATTAATAAAAATAAATGATTCAAATTTATTATGTAAAGTTGAAAAATATAATTGTTTGAAAAATGAAAAATAATAGTTTTAAATGCTGATAGGATTTCTTTTATAAATTATTAGAATAATTTAGGTTGTGAAATGAATTATTGTCGTCAACAATAATGTAATATTGTTTAAGTTAATTTAATAATTTTATTATAAATAAGAAAACCAATATTTAATTGGCAATCAAGGCTGTTATATGCGATACAATCCACACACTGAGCAAATTGGCCCAAAGACTTACATAAATATACATATTATTTTTTTAATTCAATTTACAATTTATTATTGTAAAAAAAAAAAAGAATTTTTGTCTTAATTAAATTTTAATTTATAATTTTAACAAGTTTTTGTTTTATTCAAATTTCCATATGTATTTGTCGAAATAGTTGATTTAGATATATAAAAACATTAAAAATAATAACATTTATTATTATATCAATGATAATGTGGTCATGAATATTAGTTGGCAATTATTGTTGATATTAATGTTAATGTATAATTATATAAACAAAAAGAATAAATGCTCTGTATAAAGTATAATTGAATTGTTTTATTTGTACTTTCATATTCATATTATTATCAATCAACTGTTAATATAATATGTGATGTTTGTGTTTTTAATTTTTTTAATTTTATTAATTTTCCATTTACAATTTTTTAATGAATAATAATAACAAAAATAAATGATGATTATGATGATTAATCTTGTGTATAAAGTGATGCTGTAAATACAATGTCTCTTTTGATGGCTGTTGATGCTTCTTCCATTTTTTCTCTAAGTACAGTTTCACCAATTCTCGTTGCAGCTGTTTTAACATCTTGCAATGTATCATTCAATTGTTGTATACATCTAACAATGATGCCCTCTTGTACATCAGTCAGTTCCATTATTTTAGAAAAAGTCTCAGCTCTTGCCCATTCATAAACAACTTGAACTAGACCAAATGATAATGGTTCAACTGGATCAACACCATATGCCATTTCAACTCTTTCAATATTAGCTCTAACTTGTTCAATAATTTTACATTGTTCTTTAAGAGCTGGTAATTTAATATCTGGTTCTTCATCTTGTCTTTGTTGAAATACCAAAGCTGATAATAATGCTGCAGTTTCAGCTGGTTGTAAATTTGTTAATATATTTTGATAAACAAGTTCAGTTATCAGTAATTCATGTGTACCCATATCAAGTGCAACACGTCCTTTTAATGTAACACGTTCATCAACATCAATATAACCAAGTTCTTTTAATACAGCAACACGATTAACATAATCTGGATACAATGCCATACTTTCATCACTCAATTGAAATTGTAAATCTCTACGTTGTCTTTCCAATTCATTACGTTCAAATACTTGCTCAAAATGTTTTTCTAAATTTGGTATATGTTTAACATGTGAATTTTCAATTTGTGATGATAGCGTTGCAAGATAACGTAGTCTTGGTAATAATTGTGGTTGTGATACACTAAATTCAACAAATGGCTGAAGTATTTGTGGTCTTGACAATGCCATTAATGATAGTGTTGTTAATTCTTGTATGGCATTTTGACATGTTGAACTTGGTAACTCATGCTGGAATCTTGGTAATAATCTTTTATTACAATCATTATAAACAAGACTACAATCAACTGGTGATACACAATTTGTTATCTCAACAATATCTTGACATTTAATTGTAATATATTTTGATGATGGTACACCTTCTGGTACAAATATTTGTTGTTTAGTCATACTCATTATTTTATGCCAGTTATCTATTTTATTATCGTCATTATTTACCTCACGATCTTGTTGTTGTTGTTGTTGTTGTTGTTGTTGTTGTTGTTGTTCATTTGAGTTTGTTAATATTAATACACCATATTCAAGTTCATCACGTTTTTGTTGTGTCATTAATAGTAGTGCCAATTTTTTATAATGTTGTTTATGTGATATTAAAAGAATTCTACCAGGTGTCATAATTTTTGTAATTTTTTTAGTTGAAAATAATTCAGGACTCAATAATTTCCATTCTTTAATAAAATCAGTTGCAATTGTATAAAATGCACCAAGTGTTTTTTGTATATCATTTTCTGGTGGAAAATTAGCTAATTTTTTTTCAATTTCTTCAAGTTCATTTTTACGTTTATTTTGATCAGTCATTAATGATAATTCTTTGAATGATCGTCTCATCATATCTTCAATACTAACTGATTCACTAACACGACGTAAATTTAATACCATGGCATATGTTATTTTAAATTGTGATTGTAAATTTTGTGGTTTACCACACATCATTGCTTTTAAATCATTAACAGATGGTACATCATTTTTACACATCAATATGACAGTACCAACTTTATCATGTCCACGTCTACCAGCACGTCCAGCCATTTGTATGTATTCTGTTGGTAAAAGATGACGGAATTGTTTACCATCAAATTTTCTAATTGAATCAAATACAACTGTTCTTGCTGGCATATTTATTCCCATAGCAAATGTTTCTGTTGCAAATAATAATTTAACAACACCATTTTGAAATAATAATTCAATTATTTCTTTCAATATTGGTAAAATACCACTGTGATGTACACCAATACCACGTTCTAATAAACCAGCCATACGTCGAACCTGTGGTAATTCTCTGTCTGATTCATTCAGACGTTTAACGCATCTTTTAAAAAATGTTCTAACATGTCCTTTTTCAGTTTCAGTTGTAAGATCAACTGAATTTAATGCATCAGCATTACCATCACATCTATTTCTTGATAACGTAAATATAACAACTGGTAATTTATCTTGTTCTCTTAAATGTGCAACAAATGCAATCCACATTGTTTGTTCTTGTTTTGGTGACATTTGATTTCTTCTATTGTTATTACCTCCTCCACCAACACCACCTTTTTGTGTATTTTTAGATATTTTTTTGTCATTTAATGTCTTAACTTTGAACCAATTTTTAATATCAAATTGTCCCTCACCATCAAGTACCGGAAATACATCATTACGTGTTTTACCATCAGTACCAGCATATAAATAATGCTTCAATGGTACTGGCCTTTTCAGTGTACTGATAACAAACATTTTACGCTTTTTAATATTACCAACCCAATTTGCAAATATCAATGGATTTGGTACTGTTGCTGACAACATGACAATGTTAACATGTGGTGGTAATAGTATGACAATTTCTTCCCAAACATGACCACGATGTTCGTCATTGATGTAATGTACTTCATCAAATATAACATATTCTAAATCACGTAATACTTCTGATGCATTGTACAACATTGTTTGTAATATTTCAGTTGTCATTATTAAACAATTTGCTGTTTGATTAATTTGCATGTCACCAGTAATAAGACCAATACTTTCAAAATGTTTATTTCTTTTAAAATCACGATATTTTTGATTTGACAATGCTTTTATTGGTGATGTATAAATAACTCTGGTCATGTGTCTTTGTGATAATGCAATAGCATATTCAGCAACAGTTGTTTTACCAGCTGATGTATGAGCAGCAACAAATACATTACAACCTTCTTCAAGTTTAATAATTGCTTGTTTTTGAAATGTATCTAATTCATAATCAAATACTATTGCTGGTTTTGGTACTTTTTTATCAAAATCAACAACTGGTATTGATACATCAAGTTGTTCAGCCCATTCAGCTTTACGTAATGTTGTTTTTTGTTTTTCAATTGTTTTTAATATTGGTATATTTGTTTCATTGAATTTTAATTCATCAAGACCATCAAGATTCATATTTTCAATCATTTTATTATCATTTTTTAATTTTTCATTATCATTTTTATCATTTGTTGACCAAAAACCAAGCATATTTTCTTCTTCATGTATCATTGCCATTAAATTTATTTTTTTTATTTTATCATTATCAGCATTAACATCAGCATCAGCATCAACATCATTATTTATTTTTTTTTCTAAACTTCCTCTATTTAATGGTGTAATATTATCAGTATCAAATTCAACTCCAAATTGAAAACCTTTTGCTACAGTACGATGATTATTATCAAAATCAATTTCATAATCTGAATCAATTTTAATTTTTTCTGGTTCATCAAAGCCACCAGGCCAAAATGGAAAATTACTTGAATTACCTTTGACACCTTCCATTTGTGGTCCTGGTGCTCTTGTCATTGACATTGAATTTTTTGAATTTGCACCAGCACCTTCTAATGTGTCTTCTCTCATTCTTGTTATTTTACCAGTTATTTGATCTCTGTCAAATTTTAGAGTTGTACCTAGTGGTGTTATATCAAATGTAAGAAGTGACAATACATCTGCCTTTCTTTCTATGTACTGTTGATTATTTTCGAGCTGATGAATTGGTAATCTCTCTGGACACTCAATGTATTCACGAAGTTCATTCCTAATATCAGACAGTACTGGTGGTGGTGGTCCAACTTCAAAAATCATCTATAAAAAATTATTCATTATTAATTAACAATTAATTATGAATTATCAACAATTTATTTAATTACCTCTGTGTTGTTGTTCATTGTTTTTATAATTCAATTTTTTTAAAAATGAGGAAAATGTTATTTTTACTCGAATTTGTTAGGGGGTTTTGTGTCAAGTAAATATTTTCATTTGGTCAACAAACAAATGGAACTTTTTATAAATTATAATTAATAGGTTAGTTATATAGTGATATCTTCTTTATCAACAAAATTTGCCAGTACTGGCCAGTACCAGGTCTATGAAGACTAGAAAACAGGTCTAACTTGGGTTTCTGAGATGGGACGGTATATGTCGCCTAATCATGAGGTTCTCTAGTCTTCATGACAAGATCGTATGATGACAGCAGATATTTTAAAATATAAATTCATTATTTTCAATATATTAGATATCAACAATATGCTTACAACTATAAATAAATAACGAGACAAATGACACTTTTTAATTCAGATTAAATGAAATATTTATTTATTATTTTCAATATTGTAAAATGTAAACAACAAGTTGAATTTAACGTTTGCCTCCAACTCTTGGTGCTGCTTTTTGTACAACTTTCTTTTGTACTTTGTCTTTTTTAACTGGAGCCTTGGTTTTGGGTGGTGCTGCTTTTGTAGCTTTTTGTGCTTTTTTCTGTTCCTTGGCAGCTCTAAAAAACATAAATAAAAATATTGTTGTGTTAATAATATGAGCTGAAAAACTGATCAAGTAGATTATTCATTTTTTTTTTAAACGTACTTGATGGCTTGTTCACGTTGTGCCTTTCTGATTTCAGGCTTCATGTTACGTTTGGCCAAGATGTCAGTGAGTGATGCACCAACAATAGCTCTGTTGTACTTTTGGGTACGACGAGTTCTTTTCTTGGTTGTTTCTTCTTCTTGACCTTTCTTGTGTTTACGTCTTCATATGAAATAAAAAAAAAAAAACCAACATTAATTATAAAATACTTGGCAATTTTCATTTGATAAAAAATAAAAAAAAAATTGTTTACCTGTAAAGAACAGTCCAGGTGACTTTTCTTGGATTACGTCTCATTTTGTGAGCAGCCTCACATTTTCCATTGAGGAAAGTGTATGACTAAAAAATAAAATCGAAGATTTAATGATGAAAATTGTGGAGGTTATAAAAATAAAAAAAAAAATAATATTTTAACAAAATAAATTTAAAGGTGGCTGCTTAATTATTTGATTACAATTGTTAATTAATAATTAATCTCACCTTTCCATCAGTTTTGACCAAGGTTTTTCCATGGCCAGGGTATATTTTCAACCCACTGTAAGCACACATGTGTGTCCTGTGAAAAACATTATTTAATTAATCATATGAACAATTTAAATTATTTTACAGGTCAAAAAAAATATAACGAGTAATTTAGAATCATAAAAATCATCATAATCATTCGTTTTTTATTTATTTAATTAATAAAACTTGCCTCATTTTGATTGTAGTTGATGAAACACGTCAACGCTAAAAAAAGTCAGAAATGAAAAGGAAAAGAGAGAGGTTATTATCAATAATAATCAATTAATGGAGATAAATAAAAAAAAAAAAAAAAAAATTGTACCAAATTCATTGGTGTAAATTTGACTCAACGGATGTCAGCACAGCTATAATTTCAATTTGTTTTTTTAACAACAAATTCAATAGAAATTTGGTGTTTTTTTTTAAGTTTTTTTTTCTTTCAATCAAGGAAATATTACGAATTAATTTTCTAGATTAATTTTGTATTTTTTTTCAATTTTTATTTACAATTTATAAGCCAAATTTGATAAGTTGATTTGAACCGCCGCCATTTTGATGAAACTTTCCCGCGGCTTCACCTGTCGGATGATATAAGAGTTTTTCATTTGTTTTTGCGTATCTGTGTGCTGCAAAGTTGGACATTTGTGTTATACAGTGTTATTATTAATAAAGTGCAGTTTAATTATTATTTATCAATAAAGTGTTATAATTAACAACAATGGCAGGTGTATTATTTGAAGATATTTTCAATGTCAAGGATATTGATCCAGAAGGAAAAAAATTCGATCGTGGTAAGTCAATTAAACCAACAAATAATTCGGCTAAATTATTATCATCTACATGTTGTTTAGCCGGTTTTTAATTTCAACAATAATTGATTTATTATTCATCATAACATTGACAAATTATTCCATCAACTATTGGAATTTAATTTTACATTTATTTGTGTTTTGAAATTTAATATTTAATTTGATTGTAAAATATAATTTTGAGGTTATGTTTTGCTCAAAACAAACGTGTATTGCCATTTATATAAATTTTTTACATATCCGGTAATGTTTATCATTAATTTAACAAACGTCTTCATGACAAAAAAAAAAAAACAAACAAATTGATTATTTAGTGTTTTGTAATTTTTATATTTTTTACTAATAATTATTCGTTTATTTTTCTTTCAATTTTGATCACAATAACGACCATGGTGTTGATAATGATGACCCTGTTCTTTATTTATCTTTAAATTCTTTGTTTAATTATCATTTTATTCATCGTTTTTTATTTTTACCGGCAAAAAAAATAATATGCTGCTGTAATACAACTCAAAGCGCCAGTTGAGTTTTTACTTTGCTCCAATTGACAATGTCGGTCTTTTTCATCTAGTAAAAATAATAAAAATATGAAAAACAATATTGGCAAATAATTAACAATTATTAGTATAATAATTTTCAAAGACTTGCGCCTAAAGCCGGTAGACTGCGCCATTGTTTTACCTCAAATTTACGTCATAAAAAATATTTCTAAATATTTTTTTTTAACAAATATATATATCAGTCTTCCAAACTTGTGCGTACATTGTCGATTCAACTGTGCCACTCCAGAAATAAAAGAAAAAAGCTTATTTATAATTAAAAATAAATTCACTTCAAGCATCATCAGGATGAATTCAAAGGTATACAAAGCATTTTGACTCGATTAATTTAATATTAATATCATGTGGTACCCAAGAAGTCATTCATCACGTAGATGTCGTTTATAACATTTATATTTCTCAATAAAAATTCAACAAATTTTCCAAACATTCCAAAAGACAAAGAGAAATATTATTGATCTGAAAAACAAAATACTTGAATTAATTTTGCATTTATATTTTTCATATATTTATTTAAACATTCAATCAATTTATTTATTTTCAATTTTAAAAAATCAATATTTACCTTCACAAACATAAATACCCAATAAAATTTTACATCGACATTTATTATTATTATTGTTTATTTTTAATTTATTGCAAAATAGTAGTTATTTTAAATTTTATTATTCGTTATTGTTATTATTTAATGTCTGATAAGATTCGTCATGTCGTTGTTGTTGTTGAGTTACGTGGTTATTGTGTGTGCTAAACCAAATGCTACAAGCATGAATCATCATAAGAGTAGAATATTTTTTTAAAATCATCAATTGATTAGTATTATTTCAAAAAAATTATCATATTATTTTAGGGAAAAAAAATAATTGAGCTGAGCCAGATAGTGGGTTTTTAAAGGGACAAATTATTTGGGCTTATTGATGAATCATTTTCCATAGAAATGATAAATTCATTGAATGTTGATTGAACTAGGTGGTCTAGTTTGACAATCAAATAACCAATAATGTAGATAAGACTGGATTTATTATCATTTGTCATTTCAACTTGACCTTGAATTATTACGCAACAGACTTCTCATTTTTTTTTTATCTTTTTACCTTTTTTTTTTCAACCATTTATTTTGTAATTTGTAATTATTTTTTTTTCCGTTTGTATAATAATTACTGTGGCTACTATTATTTGAAATAAATATTTTTAATTAAAAAAACATCTGCAATGCTGTTGGTAATTTAAATATATTAAAAATAGCGTTTAATTTTTTTCGATTAAAATATATTTTTTCGACATAGAAATCTGTAGAAATTTGGGGAGAGAAAAATAATCAGTTTAATGTTTTATGATAGACCAAGATTAGCCAACGTTTTCGAAATAAATATTTTATATTTTTGATGAGGAAAAAAAATGTTTAAATATATATTTTGATGTTTAAATAGTTTTATGGATTTTTAACACGGATGTTGTCGACGACGATGGTACGATTCGACGCAAGTCTTTTTAAAATTGACCTTGAAAATACATCTGTGACATTTGTGAAAAAAAAAAATATGTATATTCACATCAAGCGCACTTGTATTTGCCCCACACGTTGCGCAATCGGCAGCTTTTTATTTCTGCTGCCCGTACATAGTGTATATTTTATAAAAATTTGTTGAAAGAGAAAAATTTAATATTAAAATTTTGGCTTCTAGCCAATACTTGCGAAAAGCAATATGATATTTCTGCAGCAAGTTAAATCTGCGTCAGTTCCGCTGTCGGCAATTATTCTAAACATAAATATTGATTAAACTGCATTTATAAATTTTCAATCTTGATCATGCTTTTAAAATAATATAATTTTGAAATATTTATTTATTCATTTATTTAAACATACACAATATAGAATCCACACAAATTTATGTTTAATTAATTTACGAGTTATTTGAGGGAAAAAAGAATCCATATGCTACATTAAGCTGGGTATTATCATACTGTGATTAGCCGACTTGGTATCATCATCATCTCCTCACAATATCATTCTGAATACGAATTTTTGATTGTTAAATTATACAATGGGATAAAATGTCCTTGAAAATTGATTTAGTAAATGTAACGATTTAAGTCAAGACTGATAGAACGAACCCCAATTATTTTTACCTGGCTATGTTTTTTTTTTCTACGTTTTAAAATTCTGAGCGATTATTTATTCATTCGTTTTCATCAATATTGTAATTGATGCTAGTCAACTGAATTACTATATTTTACAAAATATCATTGCTCGTAATATTAGCGTCGTTGGGTCTCGATAATATAATTTTAGTGCACTCTCATCAATTAAATTGCTTTTCCGAGATATAAATTATACTTGTCTCTTTTGTCAATTTTAAATATTCAACGTATTTATTACGTGCTTGCATCACAAAGTTTTTCGAAATTTTATTTGAGGTTTTTAAAATTTTTATTCATCAAAATATAAAATCAATAAAAATTTTTAGTTTTTATTTTCGAAAGTTGCACTCTATTAATGAATTTTTTTTAATAAATTTAAAGTCTTGATTAAAATACTTTTTTCAATTTACTGATTTTTCCATTTCATTCTATTTATTTTCCGGAAAACGCATTAATTCAAAGGAAATCAAATAACCCATGTTTATAAAATAAAAAAAAATAAATAAATGAATTGGCCAAACACCAATAATCTCTAGAAATTTCGTCATTGTCTCATCAAAATATCGGTCAATAGGTTAAACTAAATAAAATTTCCAAGTCATGACAAATAAAAAAAAAATCCAATCATCATTTTATGATAAAACATTTAAATATAATAAAATCAATCAATCAAAAAAAAAATAGATAAACAAATACTCAGCTACGTCATAAGACTGAAAGTGTTAAAAAGAAGGAAACGAGTTTTCAAATGAAAAAAGGAAATAAAGTAATATAAAAAGTGAGCGAATTGCATTGGTGATGTTGGTGGTAGTAGTTGGTATTCTTCCACTTGTCCAATCCTTCTCTATACTTAATAATATTATACACACGTACAAAGAGCTTGTTCCCTTGAAGGTCAAGGTTTTTACCCCTGGCATCTACCAGTACCATCAGCAGCCCTATCATCATTCGCCAAGACCAACCATTTGTAGACAAGTACATGTAGACACAACAGCATGTATATGCAAAAAAAAAATTAAATATATAGAAGAAAAGAATGTGAACTCGTTGCAGTAAAGACTAGTGGTAGTGTAGTGATGTTGGTGATGTTGGTGGTGGTGGTGTATGACATTGTAGGTGGATATCATAAGGGTGCATGGCTTTAGTTTTGCAAAAAATAATGGTGGTAGGGATATAGAGGGTAAATGGGTAGATGGATGGGTCGATGGGTGGATGAATGAGGTAAGGGGATGACACCAATGGAAAATGGCGAGGGCCTGGTGCCCAGTATTTATAGCTGCTCGTTGCTGGTCGATAATGTAATATCATAGTCATCACTGCGCAGCTGAGAAATATTTTGACGCACATATACATAATAGAGAACCCTCTTGAAGCTTTCATCAACATAATCAACATAATCAACATCATCAACATCATCGTCATCTCGCCTTTTATAATATTAAATATTTTTAACATCAAACAATCGAAAAAATCTATTGAATTAAAATTTAAAAAATATTTATCATTCAACATAAATAAATTGAAATTAATTTATGAATTTTTTATATAAAAATGCATTAGTAATTTTGGAATATTGAAAAATGTTGCGCGTGCTCCACCCGGGGGTAGTAAAAAAAAATTTTGAAAATGTTTTGCGAATGCGTGGGCAAATATTGCTGGTTTGATAATAGAGAAGATAAAAAGGGGGGTTAGAGGGAGGGTGAAGTAAATAAATGAGGTAGGGAGAATAGGACCGAGTTGAAAAGGACTCGGCTTCATCACCGCAGCTGTGAGCCATCATTCGTTCTTGTTTCACACTCTTAGTATTTATCAATTTTTTGTCTATTTTTTCAAAAATATCTATCAATTTGAATAAAATAATAGCTAGTTTTGTTGATAATGTACAAGCAGGTGTTTCAATTTTTTTTTTTTTCCAATTAAAAACATGGGGAGTTGAAATTTAATGATTTTTTTGGGGAGAGAATAGCACTGCACCCGGATTCACAATTGCTTAAATTCAAGGTCAATAATTGTGTGACATATGGCCGGTCTCGAGGGAGTTTTTTTCTCAATGTCAATTAATTTTAATTTTTTAAAATATAAATTTAAGAATAATACAATCAAGTGAAACTTGTCATTTAATATTATTTTCTGTATGAAGAACCAATTTATCATCAGGTATGATTATTTCATGATAAAAAAAACCTCAATAATATTAAAAATTGACAAATCGTTCGAGTCAAATTACAATATAATTTACTTATAATTATTTGATTAATTTTTGTTACAGTCAGTCGTCTGCACTGTGAATCAGAGTCATTCAAAATGGATCTCATTTTGGACATCAACAGCTGGCTTTATCCAATGGAACTTGGTAAGTCAAATATTCTATTGATTAATTAATTTTTTAAAATATTAACAATTATAAATTATATGTTCAAAGATCGATAATGTCAAAACAATGTTGTCGCTCTTCTCTCCCATAAAATGCATTTTTTTTCCATATGAATTTAATAGAAAAATTAGTATTCAATTTTTTTTTTTTTCATAAATAAATTTTCTATAATATTATTTATCAAAACTTGAATAGAACGATATTTTTTAATTTGATAAATTTTTTATTATAAAATATATATTTCATTTGATGATAAATTGTCGTTGTAACGAAGCATTAGACGTTCAAGGTCAGCAAAGTTTGATAGCACAGTATCGAGCCACCACACCAGTTACAAACACGCAAGTCTTTTTCATAAAACCCTTCCCCTCATTCGTCTTATCTTACAACTCGTTTTTATCACTGTGTGTGCATGTGCATATGCATATGCATATGCATTTAATATCGTTAAACAATTTTTTTTTTTTTCAATTTTGTTGTCGGTAATAATTTTATCAACAAAGAAAAATAACACATATTTTCATGTTGTTTATTATTTATTTATTTTTTATATTTATTAGCTAATGAATAAATATAATAACATCGTCATCAGGTGTCAGGTTTTTTCTTTTTATATAATTAAATTAAAAATTCTTTTGATATTTAATTTCATAACAACATTTCATATTTATTTTTTCATCTCAATTTTGTAATCATCCCTTTGACCTACTTAATAATCATTTGAATTTCAACCAAAAAAAAATTGCAATAATTTCTTCTAATTTATTATAAAAAATTAATAATAATTATCTAATATATTTGAGTTTTTTGCTTCCCCTTGTTTCCTTAGATTTTTTTTTTTTTTTTTTTTTTTTATCATTGCCTTTCCCCTTCGATGGACTGTCGCGGTGAAGGTTATAGAGTCGATGGGCTAGGCCACCTTCAACACACATACAAGTAAATTTGCCTGGCTGTATTGACGCGTGGCGGTTCAGTCTTGCGCAAAATGACGCAACCCTTTCGTACATTATCCTCCTTCTTTTTCAATAAAAATTTTAGCCAACTAAATTGTCTCCCACTTGGTATTCACCTATTATATCCAGCTTTGTTCCTCTTTCATTTCCATCTCTACTCTACAATATATACTCGTTTAAAGCAAGCTTCACTCTCCCTCCCACCCACCCACCCACCCACTCACCCACTCTCTCTGTTACTCCAATATAGAAACTAAGTTCAATGCCAAGGTCATAGCTGGTACGACTCTGACTATTAGATGTGCTGTTGTCGGCTGTTGGTCGTGATATGGCCCCATCAGACAAACTCTCTCTATTTTGAGTAAAATTCATTTTTTTTTCTAAATTTATACAAAATGTGAGTTAATTTTTGTGTGTTATCATATTTTTTTTCTTAATTAATAATTAAGATTCAAATTTTTTTTTCATCAAAATTTTATATTTCAATCATTTATCTTGTGTGTTTATATTTATAATTATTTAAATATATTTTAAATTATTTATCAACGTTATTTATTAATTATATACATTCTTAGTTTTCATTGAGTAATTTATTACGAGTGTAATCGGTGAATTAACTTGTGAATTAATTTTATGCTATAATATGGCAAATTAATAATTAATAACTTAATAGCCAGTGATCAAATATTTTTTATTAATAATCAAAATTCGATTAATTAAATTAATTATTAGCAATGTAGATATTTAATTCAATTCATTTGAGCAATTTTATATTATTTGTTTGAATTTTTTTAGTGAAATTTTGTTGGATAATATTAAGTGTAGATAATTTTTTACGAAAGACATATAATAATAAAAGGCAATTTAATAAAACTAAAAAACTTATTTAGAATTAATAGAGAGGGTGTTGCCAAGGTCGTACTGTCCTTTAAATCGAATGTTGGTACAGTGGATCGATACCTCGATGTCGCAAATGTTCGGCTTGTTTCGGTCCAGGCTCGGTACAATTAAGATATTCAATAGAAAAACCATTTAAATTTACGTCATTGCTACGTACAATACTGCGTTTTATATTATTCCAGCTGAAAATAAAAGCTAACAATTAACTGCAGCATCCTACTTTGTGCTCGATGAATTTTAAACAATTATTTTCAATTGAAATTTTTTTCTTTCTTTATGTCAACACTATTTTTAGAATAATTAATTTTTTTAATTCACTTAATTAGTATAGTTGAATTAATTTTTTTAATTATAACATTTAAGCAGCCATTTTAAGATTGATAATGAAACAACTGCGTATATAATTTCAAGATTAATTATTTGTAACAAAAAAAGAGCTATTTATTCCTCAAAATATTAAAGCAATAAATAAATAATCAATCAATACTTTTTAGATAAACAAAAATATTTTTTTTATTTATTTATTTTCGTGTGCGCGCGAAATTTTAATGAAAAGACATTACTGCGCAATAATCAATACAAAAATTGATGAATATTATTTATTTAATTTTTTTGATAAAATAAATATTAATATTATTTAATGTAAAATAATTATAATTAATTATTTTTTTATTACTTTTAAATAGGAGACAAATTTCGTCTTGTTTTGGCTACCACCCTGAGAGAAGATGGCTATTCAGATGGCGGTGATTGGACAGCAATTGAACAAGAGGGTGGTTCACGAGCCGACAGTTTTGAATATGTCATGTCGGGAAAAGTTTATCGTATTGAAGGAGACGAAGCAATGAATGAACCAAGCACAAGATTGTAAGTTTGCATAATTTATTTTTAATTAACATTTATCATCATTGAATCATTCATCATTACATTGATCAATAATTATATCATTCAAAACGTTCGAATAAATAATATATTTTATTAAAATAATTGTCATGATGACACAAATAAATTGATACATCAAATTGTCCTTCGGTACTTGTTGAAACGGGAAATACAGAAACAGTCGTGGTCAAGTTGAAAGATATTTAATTGATAATATGTAGGTCATGGATTTATAGACATTGACAATGTCATCATGATCTTGATTTTAATTATGAAAGTATTCCAATTGTTGATATAACAGTTTTACATTGATTTTGCCTAATCATTTTAGAAAAGACGAAAAAAAAAACTCAAAATATATTATTTAAAATTTTAATGAGTAATCAAAGTAGTCATTTATTTTTTTGTGTCGACATGTCAATAACAGATCATGTATATCGCAAGTATTCATCAATCACAATCAATTTAAAATATTATCTTGAATATCTCGTTGTGGTGGTGCATTTGAACATTGAACATTGCACATTGCACATGCAATTTACAACTGCAATCATCATTTGAATCCTTTATTACCGACTTGTGGTTTTCATTATTTTTTTTTATATTTTGCGATTTATTATTATAACGAAAAAGTTTATCATAACGATGTTAATCATTTTTGATAATTATAAAAACGAATGTTCAATTAATTTTATCTACAAAATTACGAGAATTTAATTAAACATCGAGATGGCAGCACACAATTGAATAGAAAAAAAACAAAATTAATTTGACCACAAAAGAAAATAATATATTGAAATGAATAATTATATAATAATTTCACATGGATATCAATGTCAAAAACCACATTCAATGGATTTATATTTTAAAAGAATTAAGTTGGAAATTTGATGTCCAATTTGATGTTGAAATATATGTAATTATTTTTTTTGATAATCAACTTGATATGACAAGAGTTAATGTGGTCAAATGAATGAAGAAAACTTGGGGGAAAAAAATGAAAAAGAAAAAGAAAAAGAAAAAAAGCTCTTGGAAAACAGGGAGCCACTCTGGGTTCACACTGTAGATAAAGAAGTGGGTGAACACAGCTGGTGGTATCTCAGTTTTCTGAGGGCGTTGTCAACATAAAATTTTCTTTTTTCATTTTACAATTTAATGATTGATTAATCACACAAAATTGCTATAATCAATTTGAATAATTTATCAGCAAACATTTGCCAGCCAAGTTCATCCAAAAGATTATTGAAATGCTCAAGCTCAAAATGTTCTTCGTAAAATTAAATATGCAAAGCTGCATTTAATTGCAAGAAGAAAAGCTTGGTGATTGCTATCTAAAAAACATAATTAAATGCAAAAAAAAGTGGTTCATTTTGATGTAAACCAGGCAAAACTATCGTCAGATAAATTATTGATCGAGAATTAAAAGCATTTGATGTTTGACTCGCTTAATATGATGGATACAATGGACTAATGGGATAATGGAATAATGTCAAGCCATGTCAAAAAAATAATTCAACCCTTCTCTGTATATTCAATTTTAATGAAGATTAAAATATTTTTATCTCAAAATAAAATATACATGATAAAAAGTCCCTGCAGTTTTTCATCACAAAGATATTTACTTTGGACAAACACAAGGATTCATCATACACTTCAACCAACATAATAAATTTACTTTGTAAATGAAAAATTATTATTATTTGACGTTGATAAGTTATTTAATTTTTCTACTTGTTTATTTTTCTTCTTCATCTTCTTCTTTTTATTTTTTGTTTCATCAAAATTTTATTATACGCTTGAAGGAAATTTTTTTTAATTAATTCAAATCAATTTTTGTATAAAAAGTATATAATAACAATGATAATTAATATCGAGAAAAGTTGGATGTTGTTAGTTTATGATGAGAAAAAAGAAATAAATTAAATTGCCTGTCAAAATCAGTTTTTTTTTTTTCTATATAATTATTATTTTTTGTGGCTTCACTTTGAAAAATTCAATTTAAAAAATAAAATAATAAAATAAACTTATGGAAATTAAATGAATTTAATAGAAAAAAAAATTATTAATAACAAAAAACTTTGAGTAACTTTTTAGTCAAGTAGTACTACTCTTGCATTGGTCAGACAGACAAATAAATTTGTGATAATTTCACTGAAGCCACTGAATAGCGTACTTGACCTACATATTGCAACTTTTAAAAACTAAATAACAACAATAGCTATTACTTTTTCATAAAATTATTTATTTTTTTTTTCATTTAAAAATATTGAGCTTTAATTAAAAAGTTTTTATTAGTTTGATAACTTTTTTTCTTCAAGCAATTATTTCAATATAAATTTTCATTCTCTTTTTTTCCACACTCTAATTTATTTTTAATTAATTAATAAAAAAAAAAAATCAAATTGATAGATATATCATATTTTTCCATACGAAATGGAATAAAAAAATTGGTTTAAAAAGCCAAATGAATTGCCTGGGATATGTTGTAAATCTATAAATAATATTCCATGAGCTTTGCCTCGTAATGTCCTTGGTCTTCCAGGCATGACCCACTTTGATGTAGTTGAATATATTTATCAAGTAGTCGTAGTTACCTGCCTGACTACCACCACCACCATCACCATCACCATCATCATCGTCATCGTCATCATCATCGTACCCCTGAATGGCTGGATGGCCAGGTGACTCTATAAATGATGGCTAAACTGGGCAAAGCTTGCAAGCTTTTGGTATACATATATTCGGTATTTTCTGGAACTGTCGGGACTGAGGGTTGGGAAAGAGGGTTAAAAGAGGAGAATAAAGACAACGAGGAGAAAAAGTGAAGAGTGAGGACAAGGGGTGGTTACCAGTTCTGGGAAAAGGGTCAGGCGCAAGACCAATTCAAATATATACCATAACTAGGTCATCTCCTGTTGACTACTCGTGATTTTATTTGTCTTTTTTTCTCTCTTTTTTCTCCTCTTGGTATCATTGTGTCGATTTTTCTTGTTCCTCTTCCGGTAACCCCAACAAAATGGAGCTGGTAGATCCACTATCCCCACTATCACATCTCCATCATCGTCAAAATAACATAAATTATCATCATATAGATTCTTCACAACCACCATGCGATCCAGACCTTTTTGTAGACACATATGGATTGTCACGCGTAACCGTTTTGTCTAAGATTCATTTAATATATTTTTTATAATTCGAAATTGACTCGATCAACTCATCTGGAACTGATGGAAATCAAGTAAGACTAAAAACATTGTTTATGTTTTTTTTTTCTTCATTGTTTATATTAATATATTTATTTAATTTTTATTCATGGTCATTGTGGTTTATACGCAGTGTAACATTATGAAATATTAAAATGCATATTAAAGTGGTTACGTTGATGGTTAAAACTGTCGTAATATTTATATATTATTAATATTATTTTACAATGTATGAATGATATTTAGTTTGAATAATTTTAAGGAGAAGAAATGGTTGACGTCATAGAACTGGCGGCCATGTTTTGAAATTTAAATCGACAAATGACAAATAGTGGGGAAATTGGAATTTAAATTATATTTATTATTAAAAAATTAGAATAGAAATATATTTTTTTTTTTTAGTTAATTATTAATAACGCGTATCTATTTTACTTTCTATATTTATTATTCCATCGAAGGATTTTCCTTTTTGAGTATAAGCGTTTAACCACGTGTTGCATTTTCACTTGGCCAAACAATAATACAAATATCTGCCCACATTAACAATCAATAAGCCAACAATTTTTTTGTTTTTTCTTACTCAAATTGTGATTAATTTAAAATATAAATTTATCTGGTTTTCGTTATTTTTATTTGGCATGGGCTCGCGAGTGTTGTGGGTGATGTGAGTAAATTTTCTGAAAGCAGCTGTGTGTCCAAGTCTAAATAAAATCACATTGGAATGACCATCTGATTTAGTTTTTTTTTTTAAAACGAGATTAATTTATTGCAGCAAAAAAAAGAAAAAACATAATCCCAGTTCAATTTGATTAATTTTATATATAGAAATCCGGGCATTATTTTGATAAAATATATGTAAAACAATATAAATCTAAAATATATAAATTTGTTAAAATTATTAAATTGTTTTGAGCATGAAAAGCTGTGGATTATGAGTAATTTTTTTTAAAATTTTACATTTTTTAAATGGATGATTAAGTGTAAACTTAATATACACATTTGTATATATACATAGGAAGAGTTTTCCGGGTCGCGGTAAAGTCGGTCGTTAGAAAAAAAATATAAAAAAAAAACAAGGACACATTCTTGAACGTTAGAAACACACAAACACACACGTAAATATTATTATTATCACACAAGTGTGATGTTATATTACGCAACAACCCAGCCATTTACATTTATTTTTGTCGCAAGATAAGTTTGGTGCACCAGCCGAGTTCTCTTTTAATTCACGCCAAATTATTTACTCTAATTTTTTAATTAAATTGATATATTTAAATTTTTTATTTATATTCAATCAAATTGTTTTATTATGATTGTTTTTTACGTATTTGCATTAACTTTTGATATTCAGCCTCCCTCAGCCCCCTGTAATATTATTATCGCTTGATTTAGCAAACTTTTCATGCGCGTCGTCGTTGTTGACGTTGTCTTTGTCATTCGACATTTAATACATAGATAAATAGATACTTGGATGGGTGACGAGGGCAAGGACGTCCAAGGTATATATAACCGTAATTATTAACATCGTAAAATAGATAAATTATTAAAATATTATTCAACAAATTAAATTTTATAAAATAATGATAGATTATTTGGCACAGTGCAAAAAGTACATGTCATCCTATTGTCCTCGACACGTGGAGCTTTTTTTTTTTTTGGTTTAAAAAATAAAATAATAGCGCATATATTTAGCAGCCAATTGAAACTATAAAGTTTTAAAAAATCAATGATTGCACCTCAGTCGATTGTCAGTTGCTGAGCTGTAATCTTGTAATCGCTTTTTTTTCTTCAATTGGATATAGTTAATAAACATTATTATTATTATTATTGGTATTGTCGAGAGTGCAATTTAACGTTGATAATTTGTATAGATATATTTATTACAAGCTATTGATAGAGTGACTCGCAAGTATAGCTCAAAATATTGTGTCTTGGCATGAGTCCTTCCTAGGCCAAGCAAGCGCAATCGTGATTGTGTAATATATATTGGCCTCGCACGCGCCATCATATTATACCGTCTAACATCATTGGGTTGTTGTTTTTTTTTTTTTTTTTTTTTTTATTCATTACTGTAGCTCATCTAAATGCTAGTCTTGGTTACTTAGTTGGTTAGTTGGCTAGTTGGCTCGTTATTTGCGTTATGAAAATTATTTTGTCGTCGTTGTCGTAGTTGTCGTAGTTGTTGTTTAAATACATTTAAAAAAATATTTCATATACATATATAAACGCGTATTTCTTGCTGCTGGCTTATATTATACTTTGAAACATTGTACCGCATAAACTTTGTGTCCACGCAAACGTACGCAACAGCTTCAATTCATTATTTGCAATTGCTTTGACTGTAGTACTTATTCTCTAGTCATTCAGTGTACTCGTCTTTTTATTTTGTAGTTAATATTTTTCAAAAAATAATCATCACAATTATATTTCAATATTTAAATTCATCTTTTATTCTCGTCCGTAGATTATTTTATATAAAAAAAAAAAAACAAATTTATTAATTTTGTGGGAAATTTAAATAAAGTGATTTGAATTTTTTTTTTTTCTATTAGATTTTACATGTATTTATACACAAATTTATACAAATTTATAAACAAGTGCCAAATTTAATCTATTATTATTGTGATAAATATATTAATTTAGAATTTTTTGATTTTTTTTTTTCGCATCAAGTTATTTAGTGCTTTGCCAAGCGAATCAAGGCTTGGTTAAAAGCTGAGAGAGTATTTAAGAGAGGGCAAGCATATAAAGAGAGCCAGTGCATTAGAGCATTAAATATATATATATATATATATATATATATATATATATATATATAATAAAAGGGGGGTAAAGAGGGCAAGAAGGGAATAAGAGTAATTGAGGGAGGCTGCAACACTGGCTATTATTAGTGACTCGATGGTGTGTCATGTTCTCTTTTCGTTGAAAAAAATATATTTTCGAGGTGCCTAGTAGTCGAGTGTTACCACCATCACCATCATCATCATCATCATCATCATCAGGCGGCAATTTATAAATTGCATTGATTAAAATCAATTTTATCTCATAATGTTGTTATGATTATTTTCATTTTTTTTTTTTATTATTGGTGTTGAAATATAAATTTTTTTAAATTAATTTTTTTGATTTGGCTGATTGTTGGAGGTCGTCGAGTGTCAATAATTATTTAAAATAACAAAAAAAAGGTATCACATACGGTTTTTGTGGTAATTCAGCTGTCGCGTGGGTATATTGTTGATTAAAAATGACAAACAGCTGATCGTGTTTCTCTTATCATGTTTTACCGCTTTTTTTTTTTTAAATTTTGAAACAAACAAATGGATAAATAAATCGTGAGCTGAGTAAAAAAGAAAATTGAATGAACGGTATTTGTTGGGAGAAAAAAAATTGAAAAATAATGAAAAAAAAATATAAATAAATAATAATTATTTGATTGAGAACGAGGCTACGAACCGTGGGAGTGGACAAACGGAAGTTCCAACATTTTATACAGTGAAATACTCAAAATAATAATGATATTTAAAAAAAAAAATTAGATAAATTAGGTAGAGAATAAATAACGGTGTTTTTTTTTAAATAATATTTGCAAGAATGAATGTTTATTATTTTATTTATTTATAATTTTGGCAGTTGGGGCTCGTGCCAGATGCGCGTTTACACGAAGCCCTGAATACTGTAAATGCACTATCTGGTACGACATCTCTCCTGTCAACGTCACCACTTGAAATATGCATTTTAAATAATATTTATTACTATTAGAATTATTATTAAATAAATATAATTTTTTTTATTGATTTAATTATTTAATAAATTATGTCCTTGCAACCACACCTACTACCTACTGTCACCATCATATTATCTATCAACCTCTTTTTTTTATTTGCAATAATTCTTATTTATTTATAACTGCCTACATTTATTCAAGGCTTATTATTATATAATTTTATTAATAATTAATGTATCACAATTTTATTATAAATTTTATTTATGACTCATTGATTGTTATTGTTATTGTTATTGTTGTTGTTGTTGTTGTTGTTGCTGCTGCTGCTGTTATTATTATTGGCAAGAGAAAAAAAACAATAATATAATGTAATTGTAAATAAATATAATGATTATTTGTATTATTATTATTTATAATGGTATTTGAAAGTAAAGAAGGATATGGACTGCATTGGAATAATGAAGAAGACACAAACAACAAGAGAATACAAATTAAAATGCAAGAGGACAATACGTGACAGCGATTATAAATAAATTATTTTTTTGAAAATAAAATTTATAAATAAAAAATTGTAATTTTAATAAAATTCATTTTATCAATATTTATCATTTTCATTTCACCTGCTTTTTATATTTTACTCGATTAATTTTCAATTACGTTACGTTCCTTTTAAATAAAATTTATTAAGTAAGAAAAGCTCATTCAATGCCAAGATATTCATTTAAATTATAATATTTTTAAAACATTACTTGAATATTGTAGAAAAAAAATTCATGAATGCATCTTGAAATACAATTTTAACTCACCAATTATAAGCAGAAAATTGGCTCGTTTATTTGGCAGATAAAGTGAAAGCAGTGATGCAGTAATTGCAACATTCTTAAATTCAAATTTGAATTAACAGCTTTAAATAATTTGTTGTTATTATTTTTATTACACAAAAAACATCAAGCCAATCATTGTTTTTTCTCTTTCTCTCTATCTCTCTCTCTCGCACAATTAATTATAAATAAATTAATTTTAAAATATTTGCTGAATTGACAAGTTACCAATCAAGGCATTTAATGAAAAAGAAGAAGACAATTTAAATAATGAACGCAGTTGGATGCTGAATCGATGAATAATTATAAAAATGATTGATTGATGAAATACAGTGTACAATATTGACCAAGAAAATATAAACAAGATTAACAACAATTAAATAAATATATAAAAAAATATCAAGAAAAAATATTTCTTCTCAATTGCGACCGGCGTGCTGGCAGTGTGGTTAGCTGGTTGTGTGATTATCAACCAATATACACGACCGCTATCAACACTGCATTCACGACGGTTGTATTAAAGTCAACAACGTCACGACTCTCGACGTGTTTCTTTTCCATCAAAAGTTATTTAAATATTTTTATTATTAATTATTAGCTTAAACCTTAATTAATATATTTGTTCATATTGATGTTTCATCAAGACATCATTTAAATATATATCAAAGCTCACTTCATTCATTTTCATTATTTAATTTGCCTTAAAAGAAAACTTTAACAGTTTAATTATTTATTTATCCGAACGTTGTTGAATGTCAATATTAAATTCATTGACCACACCCATCAACATCATCATCATCATCATCTTCGTCGCCGTTGTCATAGTCATGATGAATCATTAGTCTATATATATTTTTTTTTTAAATTTTTTTCAAACACAATAGTGTTAATTGTTAAGTGATTGTTAAGTGTTTTTTATTTATATATTTCTTTCTGAATTACAGATCTGCCTATGTGTCCTTCGGTGGCCTACTCATGAGACTGCAAGGTGATGCTAATAATGTTCATGGATTTGAAATTGATCAACACATGTACCTCTTGATGAAGAAGATAGCATTTTAAAATCATTTATTTTTTTTTATATGTGTATTGAAATATTAATAATTTGTAATAAAGAAAAAAAAACAAAAACTTATATTCATTTGGTATATTTATATTCATATTTAATGTTTTTGTTTTTTTTAAATAATTTTAATGACTCAAGTGGATTACATTTTTTAGATATGAATAAGAGTATTTTATTTATTTTATGATGAATGCATTCATTGATTATAATACTATTAAATATGATATAATAGTTGGCTAAACAGTTAAACGCGATTCATCTACTAATGAAAAAGTATAAAAAAATAATTGTAGATACAGTAAGTAATTTATGTAATTTAATTTTTAACCTTGAAAAATATATTCACAGTGTTTTTCTCGTTTATCAACAATAAATGTTAATTAAATTTTCATTTTTTATATTATTTATTCATTTTTAGGCAATTAAAATGATGAGATAGAGCCAACATTATTAACTGTTGATGTAACACTAATTACCCTCAATTATTTTGTAACAACAACGAAAGAAAAGAAAAAAAAAAAGAAAAAAAGTTATTTAGTCTAATCTATTTTTTTAAAACAATCAATCTTTTCTTTTTTATTTTAATAATAAAAATAATAATAATTTAGATGCCAACAATGATTAAGTTAAGTTGAAAAGAAAAATGTATATTTCATCATCTGAAATTGAAAGTGTCTTTGTCAATAAAAAATAAAAAGCATTGAATTTGTTATTTCAGAAAAGTGAAAAAGAGTAATTTAAAAGGAAAAATAATGTCCAACTATTTTGATGATCGTGGGCATCGACCGGGTCGTTGGGTTCCACGTGATAACAATAAAAATGAAAATAAAAAAAAGGTAATATATGATTTGTCCATAGACACCAATAGGTGGTATATAGTAGCTGTGATTTTTATTTATTTATTTATTTATTTATTCATTTTCCGGATGCCCTGCGGAAGCTGATGAACAATGTGTGTACTTCCGTTTGTCCACAAGGCCAGAAAATCATCTCACCAACCCCACCAGTCATCACAAAATAATAAAGCGATACATGTGTTACATCAAGAAGACCGATGAATATAATACAGGTGTATTTTCCTGTTAACCCCCCCATAAAAATAAACCATATATTCAATTGGTCGTCAGCATCATGTTCCATGAGACACATATAAATGTGTTTTTTTATTTTTCATTTGTTGTCAATGTTTGATGGCCCCCCAACGAAGTCACTCATTTACTACAAGTGATTCGTGTTTGGTCTATCATTACGTTCACACTGTTTCTTGTTGTTATAATTTTTTTATTTTTTAATATCACTGTCACTTCAAATCAGTTTGATTACAGGTGTTGTTCACGTCAGTTTTTTAATAACAACACGCAAATATTAATTATCCTGTTTCTATTTGTGCTTTTTTTTTTTTTTATATATTTTTTGCAAGTCTATTGGAGAATTTCGCCGAATTGAAAAATAAACTTTTTTTTCATTGTAATTATTATACGTTATAATAATCAACCAAGGTATGTCAAAAATTTATTAATATTATTTAAAAATTAATTTTCAAAAATAAAATTTTATATTTAAATATTAAAACTTTGATTATTTCGATTTTCAAAATAATTTTTAAAAGAAAAAAAGCTCTTTTTAATGTATTTCAATTTTGAAAAATATTTATTTTTTGATTTTATATAAAAAAATTAAGTAATTATTTAACTCAGATAAAAATAAATCTTAGATAGAAAAAAAAAAATTAAAATAATAATGTAATTTGTAAATGAATTAGAGATAAGGGTGACAATGCCTGACCGGACGTTTATTGTTGTGTATAAATGATAATAGATATAGAAAAAAAATATAAAATAAAAAAGAAGAGTGACAAATAAACATGAAATTCCAAATGTGCACTCACCCTTTACATTATCACATTTACGACACACATGAAAACATATGCAACATCATTTCTTATTACACGCAATTTACTCAATAGTAGTAAATCGGCTACGCATCTATACATATCTGTCATTATCTATAAAAGCTATATATATTTATATAAAGAGAGGGGAAAATAATAAAATTCAAAAAAAGAAGGAATTGTTTATTCAAATTATATGTACATACACATGACAGTCAAAGGCAACAGAGCGTAGTTCCAATTGTTACAACTTCCAGGGGTCTTTTTTATTTTTTCAATATATGTAGTTATAAATTTTAACTATCCATCTATTAACCCCCTTGAATAACTTGTCACTTTTACACATAGAAGTATTCAAATTAAAACCACAATATTAACATTAATTTATTCATTTCAGTTTTTTTTTTTAATTATTAGTTTTTTGTGATCCAAAAAGGAAATGTATAATTATTTTAGGTGAATTAATTTAGCTGGTGGGAATTTAGGTTTTTTTGTTTTTTTTTTTCAAGAATAATACGTTTATATTTTGAAATAAAACTTAGAAATTAAATAAACCAATTTATTTGTGCAAAAAAAAAATTACTGATGAATTAATTTGAAAAAAGAGAGAACATTGCTGTGCTCGGCTCACTGCTTAATTACACATATTTAATGCATTAATAATTAAACTTGATGAGTGATTAACGTTATCCGGAATATTTGCAACTGATAATATCACAAAAATATGTTAAATTTATATTTTTAATTTGTTTAAAAAATTTCTTTTATAATAGCCATTTACTTGGATTGTTTATTGTATTTTTCCATTGGTCTCCTAAACGTCATTCAAATTCTTTTTGAATATATATTTATGTAATTTGTAAATGAAAATTAATTAACAATTAATTACAGTGTCAATTGGCTGGTGTTATGACCACTTGATAGTTTTACCTTGCATTTGATGCTCAAAATGAAAAGGAATCATAACATGTTCAGCATGGTTCAAGCAATTACCGTACTGACTATTTTAAAAATGCTCGCAAATGGTATGTTAATAAGCCAACATTACAATAAATTAAACTCTATCATAATAAATTTACATAAAAACAAAAAAAAAAAAAAAAAAAAAAATAGTTTGCAAAAATAAAATGTAAATTTAATTTTTTTTAATATTCAATTTTGAAGGTTTTACTCAATCACCATAACGACTTTTGTCTGTTCATCATTGAAATTTCAAAATTCATATTATCTTTTACATCGCTGTATTGTTTTTTTTTTTTCTCAAATAATAATATGTTACAGCTCAAACACAGTGCAATGGGGGACTTGGTAGACTAGTTTATGAAAGATTACCGGATCATCAACTTCAAGGTTTTGATGATGAAATGGTAGGTGATTATTTTGAAATGTAATTAATAAAATTATTAAAAATATTTTTGTTTTTATTTTTGAATTTTCAAGATACATGATTCATCACCACCTTTTCGAGTGTTAGAAAAATGTCAAGATCTTTGTCTTCGTGATAGAACATCAACAAATTTACCAAGAACATGTACGAGTTTTGATTTTCAACCTGGTGCAAGGCTATCATCATTCAGTAGTACAGCTGAGTATGAAGAGAGTAGATGTTATTTAACACGTGAACAAGCACAACCTGAAGGTATTGGAAATCTGATGCTTGTTCCAAATAGCATTCATTTTGTAGAAATATGTCTGACCTGTGAGTAACAAAAATAATAATATGATATTTTTCATAATTTCATTGTAATAAAATGGATAATTAATATTCCAGCAAATAGAATTGAAAGAGATTGTCCAAATCGTCGTTATATATTTGAACGACATCCAAGAAAAAAACTAAAACTTCCAACGACTGATGTCAAAGAATTTACTGTTGCAAATAGAACAGCTTGTGAGGATAAATGTTTAAATGAATTTAGTTTTGTTTGTCGTTCAGCAACTTATGATGTATCAATGAGAAGTTGTTTATTGAGTCGTTTTACAAGACGTACACATCCAGAGCTACTTGAGGATGATGCTAATTCAGATTATCTTGAAAATACATGTTTAAATGGTAAATGAGTCAATTTTTTTTCATGATTTATCATCAATTTTTAATTTATCATTTAATTTTTATTGTTTTAGCTGAAAGTCGATGTGATGGTTTGGCAGTATTTGTCAAAGAAGAAAATAAAAAATTACGTGGACCATTTGAAGTTGATATTTATACAAATTTAACACTTGATGAATGTCAGTCACTTTGTTTGAGAGCTGAAAAATATATGTGTAGAAGTGTTGAATTTGATGATCAAACAAAACAGTGTGTTATATCTGAAGAAGATTCTGTATCACAAAAAGATGATATTGGAATAAGTAGCAGTCCAACTTATCATTTTTATGATCTTGTTTGTTTGGACAATCGTTAGTTTCAAAAAAAATAAATAAATATAATTTTAAATAAATTAAAAATGTAATTAAATTTCTCTTTTTTTTTATATTAACAAAATAGCAAGAGGATCAGAGTATCCTGATAATAGTGTTGCATCACATCATTATCCAGATGGAAGAAAACCGGATACAGCATTTCAAAGATATAGAAATTCTCGTCTAAGTGGTGATCCACATTCAGAAATAACAGGAAGAAGTCTCAGTGAGTGTCTGGAAGATTGCCTTCGACAAACAAGTTTTCAATGTAGAAGTGCTGTTTATTCTGAGCACAATAGAATATGTCGTTTAAGTAGTTTTAATCAACGTGATGGACACAGAATTATTTATGATGCTGACTATGATTATTACGAAAATTTAATGCGTAAGTAATTTAAATACATTCAAAAATGAAAAAATATGAAAAAAAAAATAAATTAATTTAATATTTAAAAAAAAACAGATCAATATATGGAAGGTGATAGAGATAATCCAAGCTACAAACCAGATCCAGTTGGTCAAGATACAAATTATGCACGTCCTTTTCTTGGACGACCTGGTAAATAAAATAACAAGAAAAATAAAAATAATTAAAGCTAATATATAAATAAATAATTGTAGGCTATTCTTCAGATGATTATGATAAAGGTTTTGGAGGTGGACATGGTGATCGTTATCCAGATAATTATTCTCCATCATCAGACAGATATCCAAATGCAAAATATCCAAGTCAATATCCAGTTGATGATCGTTATCCTGAACGTTATCCAGAAAGATATCCTGAACGTTATCCAAGTAGTGCTGACAGATATCCT